>ML662497.1:2853189-2894291 GCA_007570785.1 Antilocapra americana
GGGGGGGGGGGAGGGAGGGGGGGCCCGGAGGGGAAGCATATGTAAACCCATGGTGATATCATAACAATGTATGGCTAAAACAATAATAAAAAAAAAAGAAAGAAAAAAAAAACTGTAAAAAAAAAAAAAAAAGTACTTGTAGGTTATCGCAAAACTTTAAAGAAAAGTGTGGTCAATTCCATAAAAGGAAAATCTAGAATCTCTTTATACAGAAGGATGCCATAATCCTTACTACGCAAATGAGATAACAAACGTTTAGGACATTGAATAATTGTCCCAAGAGTATAAAATTAGAAAATGGCTAAACTTGGATCCAGAGCTTCTGCATTTTCACATAAAGCGATCAATTCTGTTTGATTTGAAAGGGATTATCTGCACAATGAGACCTAAAGAAGTCATATCAGTGGGAATGTGCATTTTGCTATACCTCAAAGGATTTTAGACACAGTGATATTTCGTTTTATAATTACTTTTCAAATTAATGGTATATCTTACTCAAAAAATTGCCATGTAAAACAGCCTTTTAAATAGAATATGGAAATACTTAAGAGGTCTTTTAGTTTCAGGTTACTTTCAAGAAGTTTTTGTATCTAAACGAGTACAAATAGGATCAACTATATCTGTATTTCAAGAATAAGCTCTTCATGAGCTTATTCTCCACCAAACTCACTCTTACATCTCCACCAAATTCACATTTTTATACCAAGCAAATGCACTGAGCTCATAAAGATAAATAAGACCAAAGAAAAAAAGTTTTTTTTTTTTCCCCTCTACTGTGAATCAGCTCTCCGAGTAGGGAGTGATCTACTCTCCTGCACCTTCCTCTGTCTCTTCCCTTTTTCATAGCTCTTACACATGTTTGAAAAGTATCCCTCAGTGAGTTCCTCTGTCCTCCTTTCCCTCACCCTGCATCCATTGTTAGTGTAGTAATGTTGCTCATCTTAGCGTACTAGCTATCAGATGGGCAGTCAGTAACGAATCTGCCTGCAATGCAGGAGACCCAGGTTCAATCCCTGGATCAGGAAGACCCCTGGAGAAGGGAATGGCAACCCATATAGTATTCATAAATATATTACACAATAGAGTCAAAGTTAGAGTTTACAGAGAAAATGAGATAAAGGTGCCCATAGCCATACTGTGCAGATGACTAGATCATAAGAAGAAATAGTGAAAGACTGGAAGATGTTCATATTCATGAGAATCCATAGTTGTTGTTTTTTTTTTTTCGAATATCTTAAAATTTTTATTTAACTTATTTAAACTTAAAACAATTCACTACCAGCCTGTTCTCTCTATCTATGAGCTTGTTTTAGTTTTAGATTCCACATATAAGATTATACGGTGTTTGACTTTGTCTGTCTGACTGACTGACTTAGCATAATGTCCTTGAGGTCCTTGAGATGGCCATATGTTTTTTATCCTTCATTTTATTAATGTAGTGTATCACATTGCCTGATTTGAGAATGTTTAGCCATCCTTGCCTCCCTGAAATAAATCCCACTGAACATGGTGTATGATCCTTTAAATGTATTGTTGAATTCACTTTGCAGATATTTTGTTGAAGATTTTTGCATTTATGTTTATGCTGTGCTTAGTCTCTCAGTCATGTCTGACTCTTTGTGACCCCATGCACTGTAGCCCTCCAGGCTCCTTTGTCCATGGGGATTCTCCAGGCAAGAATACTGGAGTGGGTTGCCATGCCCTCTTCCAGGGGATATTCCCAACCCAGGGATTAAACCCAGGTCTCCCACGTTGCAGGTAGATTCTTTACCGGCTGAATCACCAGGGAGTCCCAATGTATGTTTATAAAACATATTAATCCATTCTTTTCTTTTCTTGTAGTATTCTTGTCTGGCTTTGTTATCAGGATAATACTGGTATTGTAAAATGTATAAAAGGATTTCCTCCTCTCTAACTTTCCAAAAAGTTTGAGAAGGTCTGATATTAGTTCTTTAAATGTTTAGTAGAATTCCCTAGTGAAACCATCTGATATGCATTTTTGTCTTTTAGAAAGTTATTGATTACTATTTCAATGTTCTTATTAGTTATCAATCTCTTTAGATTTCCTGTTTCATCACGATTCAGTTGTGGTAGGTTGAATATTTCTAGGAATATATTCATATCTTTTAAGTTGTCTATTTTGTTGGTATATAATGGTTATTGATAGTCTCCTTTGTATTTCTGTGGTATCAATTGCAGTAACTCCTCAGTATTTTATTTATTTGAATCTTCTCTTTTTTTCTTTGTGAGTCTAGCTAAAGGTTTGTCAATATTATTTATCTCTCAAAGAAGAAGGTCCAATTTTATTGATTCTTTCTATTGTCTTTTTAGCCTCTGTTTTATTTATTTTCCCTCTAAACTTTGTTATTTCCTTTCTTCTAATTTGTTCTTCATTTATTCATTTTCGTTTTTTTTATGTTTCTTGAGGTATAAAGTTGTTTATTTGAGACTTCTATTGTTTCCTAAAGTAGAAATTTATTGCTATGAAATTCTCTCCTTAGAACTGCTTTTGCTTCATTCCATAAACTTTGGTATATTACATTTCCATTTTGCAGTCTCAAGATATTTTTTAAATTTCTTTGTTGATTTCTTGTTTGACTCACTGATTGTTCTGTAACATGTTGTTTAATATCATCATATTTATGAATTTTTCAGTTTTGTTAATATAATTAATTTCTAGTGTCATACTATTGTGGTCAGAAAAGATGTTTAATATGATTTATGTTCTATAAAAATAATCAAGACTTACTTTGTGGCCTCACATATAATCTAGTTTGGAAGCTGTTCTATGTGCATTTGAAAAGAATGTGAATTCTATTGCTTTTTAGATGAAATAGTCTGTAAATATCTGTCCATCTGACCTACCATGTCATTTAAGGCTAATGTTCTCTTAGTTACTTTCTGTCTAGATAATCTGTCCATTGAAGTAAGTAGGGTATTAAAGTCCTCTACAATTTTTATATTGCTATCTCTCCCTTGTGATATGTTAATATATGCATTATATATTTAGGTACACCTGTGCTAGATGCAGGCTTCCCCAGTGGTTCAGTGGTAGAGAATTCACCTGCAATGCAGGAGCTGTGGGAGACATGGGTTTGATCCCTGGGTCGGGAAGATCCCCTGGAGGAGGCATGAAAATCCACTTCAGTATTTTTGCCTGCAGAATCCCATGGATGGAGGAGCCTGGCAGGCTATAATCCATAGAGTCACAAAGAGTCGGACATGACTGAAGCGACTTAGCATGGCATGGCATGCTAGATGCATAAATAATTACGAATGTTGTATCTTCTTGTTGGATTGACCCCCTTATCATTATGTAATGTCTTTCTTTTTCTCTTAGTATGGTTCTTGATTTGAAGTCTATTTTCAGATGTAAATTTAGCTACTCGAGCTTTCTTTTTGTCTCCCATTATATGGGATACCTTTTTAATCCCTTGACTTTCAGTCTGTGGCCTTACAGCTAAAGTATTTCTTTTGTAGACAGTATACATATGGGTCATTTTTTAAAATCTGTTCAGCCACCCTATTTCTTGAGTGGTTACTTTATATTTAAAGTAAATATTAATTGCTTTACGTTTATTGTCATTGTGGTAATTATCTTCTAGCTATTCTTGTACTTCTCTGTTTCTTTTTCTCTTACTCTCTTTTTTTGTGTTTTGATGATTTCCCTTAGTGGTGTGTTTATATTCCTTTCTTTATATCATTTGGGTGTTTATTATAGATTTTAGTTTTTTGTTACCATGAGACTCATTTTGTCTGACTCTGTGTTGTTTTCTTTGTATCTAGTAGATGAGACAACTACCTCTTCCAGTGTTGAAGGAGAAGTCTTATGTAGGAGATTAAATTTTTTGTTCAGCCCTGCCCCAACTCTTGGTTATCTCTTAAACCTCTGTGTTTATTCACATAGCCTATTATAGTTTTAAAAGCTTCCAGTAGTTGAGAATGGGCCGATACCTATCAGTGTCCCAAAGGAGATGACTTCACCATCTAGATTCAGGTTGAGTGGAAGCTAGACCCTCAGACAGCAGTTTTTTAAAAGTCAAATAATAACAATCCTCAGGGGCCTCAAACATGAGCCCTGCTGGCCATCAGAGCCAGGTGATCTAGAGATGTCCCCTGATAAGCAGTTGCAAAAATTGGGATTCCAGATGGTATATAAGCTCCATTCTGGAAGATACTAGAGAGCTGGAGCAAGGCAGAAGAAGTGTGCCAAAATGGCATCCCCGGGCTACATCCTTGAGCATAGCTGTGTAGGCTGCTAAATGTGTATCAAACCTGAGTAGGTGTTTTGACTTGTGCCCCTGGTATAGCTTTTGGGGAGCTCATTAGCAGCTTCTCCTAATGATGACTGGTAATCCACTGGGCTGTGTGAATTTGGCCTATTTCAGGAAAGCAGATACAAGAAAATTTCTGTAACTCTGTGGGCAGCAGGTAAACAGATTAAAAATACTTAAGGCCATTTATCCTTGCTAAAAAGCAACAGGGAAACCTGCCTCCTGGGGACAAGTTCATTTTCTTGTTTTCACATGGTCAATTAAGGGCAACCTACAGTAATGGAACAGTTGTTTTTCAAAGGGCATGATGTACTTGGGGATCTCATGGCAAAATCTCTGCACTCTTATAAAAAGTACAGAGAGTGATTTTTGTTCATGCTGTAAAGATTTCAAAAAGAAAACAAAACTGACTTAAAATTTCTTTTTGTGGAAATCTATTGTTCTCTACATTGACTATACATGCAGTACTTACTTATCAAACCTTCCTGTGCTTTAGAACCTCCTAGAATGGTATTTAAATAAAATTGATGGACCCACCTTGCATTATGATTTAGTAAGGCTATTGTGAGAATCAAGAGTATGGATTTAAAAATAGGATTTGGTATCATAAAACTCAGATTTGACATCTAGCTTTGCTACCTATTAGTTGCATGTCCCTGGGCAAAACTTTCAATCTCATTGAGTTTCAGTTTACCTATAAAGTTGGAAAAATATTCACATTTAATTTTACAGTATGCTGAACAAATCAAAGAATAATATAATAATAGCAGCTAACATTCAGTAAGTTAATAAGTGCTTACTATGCTCCAGTCAACTTGTGGGGACTTTAAATGTTTCTTCTCTATCTTCGTCACACTCCTCTGAGGCTGGCACTATTATTATCCCCATTGTATAGATGAAAAAACAAACATTTGATGGTTACTTAATTCTTCTGAAGTCATACAACTAGTGTATAGCAAACTAGATTTCATACCCAAGTAGTCAGGCTTCAGATTTAGGGTTATAATCCCTTGGTGGTGGTTTGGTCTCTAATTCATGTCCAACTCTTGCAAGTCCATTCCCGACCCAGGAATCGAACCCAGGTCTCCTGCCTTGCAAGCAGATTCTTGACTGACTGAGCTATGAGAGAAGCCCCATTATAATCCCTTAGTGAGACAATAGATGTGACTATTGTATACTCTACTGTAAAATAAATATAATGACTGTGACATATAGTTTGCAAACATGGTGACTGCTTGTACCATATTTGTAAACTAAATGTCCATGCATGTGGATTTCTTGATTAGTCTTAATCCTAAATGTTTGAATATATTTTTCTGGTTACTCTGGTTACCTGACAAATTACCACAGAACTTAATGGCTTAAAATAATCATGCTGTGTATTATCTTGCATGATTGTTACAGGTCAGGCATTGTGATAGGTTACTGGGAGGATGGATTGTTTCTGTTCCTTAATATCTGGGTTTATCAGCTGGAAGACTCAAGATTAGGAGATGGAATTATCTGAAGACTCTTTAACTTATGCATAGTGTGAAAGAAACTCCCTTCAATTTGATATGGCAATAATTTAGAAAGAATATAATCTAACATGCCCAGGAACATTTTTCCAAATATTTTTCTATATGTAATTTATATTGATAAAGTTCTAATAATATTATACATATATTTCTAATTTTCCTATAAGACAAACAGTATTATGTATTATAATAGTCTGTTTATATAAAGCATAACCTAAAAATATCCTTTATACTTTCTCATGTTTATGGGTCTTCACGTATGTTATTTACATTACTTTTCCCCAATATAATTCCTGTCTAACTACCAGAATATTTGAAATATCACTGTGTCTTTGGACACTTTCCCTTAGACTCACCTACAAAGTTAGAAACATTTTCTCTTTATGCTCACTTTCACATAAAAACTTACAAAAATGTCCACCAAACTCACTTCAGTGGAAGCTTATGAAAGTCCTCAAGTCTTCCAGCTGTATGAGAATATTACATCACTTAATTATTAATAAAATGGCTTAGTTGCACTACTCAGAGAGTAGCAATTCTAGTAGCCTTTCAACATAATTCAGATTATCTGGAATGAGTGGTATTGACTCTGGTTTTCCAAGACTGCTCAGATCTGAAGCTCTTTATATTTTGTCTCCATAATCACATTCTCCCCTCTGTGCCATATTGATTCAAACACAGAACATATTCCTATCTCCTTCAGTTACCCTAAGCAACACTAAGACAAAGCCATGTTGATTAGAGGCAGGAGTGAAAGTTATATACTATGTATCCTGCAAAAAACCACAAATCAAGAAATGAAACTGAATATTAGACAACTGACTCTTACTGTTTAAATTCTCATCAATCATCCACTCCTGGGGGAATTTCTTATTTCCCATGTTCTTCTTTTAGTTTGAGCTCACTATTACCTTGCTGGACCTTGTTCTCTAGTACATCACTCCTCATACTTATAGCTTCTTAAGCCTCTCTCTCATGCTACTCAGATTCAGGTAACAACTCTCAAATATATGTCATCCTTCTATATGGAGAAGTGTCTCTCTTTGTTTTACTTTTATTCCATGCCTATTCATGCCATCTTCTAGGAAGGTGAGAGAGTTGCATGATTGTTGCATGCAGGTTTCTTTTATTTAAGAAAGCTATGAAAGAGATTTTTAAACAGAATTTGATATATATAAACAGATATTCTGATATAAAAAATGAGAGAAGAGATGGATTGGTAGATAGATGAATAGATGTTTTACTATTTTGTATTATATGTATAATTTCAATGCCTGCTTATTATTACAATTAATTATTTTGCTGTTTTTACTCACCTAAGCCCTATAGTGGTAGATTTGGTTTGTTTTATGTTGTGACAATAATATTAGTAATAGGTAATGTTAATTGTATGTCTATTATATGTAGACACTTTAAATGAACTTATATAGTGCATGTTGAGTCCCTTCAGCGACCCCATGAACTATAGCCTGCCAGGCCTCTCTGTCCATGAGATTCTCTAGGCAAAAGCCCAGGACCAGATGGCTTCACAGCTGAATTCTACCAAAAATTTAGAGAAGAGCTAACACCTATTCTACTCAAACTCTTCCAGAAAATTGCAGAGGAAGGTAAACTTCCAAATTCATTCTATGAGGCCATCATCACCCTAATACCAAAATCCGACAAAGATGCCACAGAAAAAGAAAACTACAGGCCAATATCACTGATGAACATAGATGCAAAAATCCTTAACAAAATTCTAGCAAATAAAATCCAACAACACATTAAAAAAGATCATACATCATGACCAAGTAGGCTTTATCCCAGGGATGCAAGGATTCTTCAATATCCACAAATCAATCAATGTAATGTAACACATTAACAAATTGAAAAATAAAAACCACATGATTATCTCAATAGATGCAGAGAAAGCCTTTGACAAAATTCAACATCTATTTATGATAAAAACCCTCCAAAAAGCAGGAATAGAAGGAACATACCTCAACATAATAAAAGCTATATATGACAAACCCACAGCAAACATTATCCTCAATGGTGAAAAACTGAAAGCATTTTTCCTGAAGTCAGGAACAAGACAAGGGTGCCCACTCTCACCACTACTTTTCAACATAGTTTTGGAAGTCTTGGCCACAGCAATCAGAGCAGATAAAGAAATACAAGGGATCCAGATTTTTTTAGCACTTTTTTTTGTTTGTTTTACAAGCTTGCATGCTCTTCAAGAAGGCAAATTTTTAATAAAAGGAAAATTCCCATCATTGAAAAGTTAAAATTATAGGGACATATTAAAAACTTTAAAAAAGTATATGATATTTCAGAAGCTAAAATCTAACAAGGGTTAAAAAAAACACCTAAAAGTTAAAATATAAGTAACATTTGCTAAAACTGAAGTACATCACTGTTTCAAAGTAGAGCATTTGTATCAGCCTGAATAATCTTTCCAGGCTGTTGGAAAGAACTAAGTAGAAAACAAGAGTTATACTCCCTTAGCATCAAAAAGATACCAGTAAAGTGTTTATATAATGCATGTGTGCACCCTCACTGGTGTCCATCTCTGTGATCCCATGGGTTGTAGGCTGACAGGCTCTTCTGTCCATGGGATTCTCCAGGCAAGAATACTGGAGTACCTAACCAAGGGATCAAACCCCAGACTCTTGCATCTCTTGCATTAGCAAGCAGGTTCTTTCCCAGTTGAGCACTGGGAAAGCCCAGAAGTGTTTATATAAAACATTTTCTAATTGACTGCATTCATATTTATCTTCTTATTTCTTATTCACAGTAGCCCCTTCAAGAAAGTATTTTCATTCCAATTTTTGTAAGCCTGAAAATCTAAGTTAGGAATGATGAAATCACACCCTAGGACTCAAGGATTTTAAGCTTAAGTATTTAGATTACAGTTACAACTGCCCAGCTATGAGTACTGACTTATACTCAGTTGTTATTCAGTTACTCAGTCTTTTCCAACTTTTTGTGACCCCCATGGACTACAGCACACCGGGCTTCCCTGTCCTTCACCATTTCTTAGAGCTTGCTCAAACTCAAGTCCATTGAGTCGGTGATGCCATCCAACCATATCGTCCTCTGTTGTCCCCTTCTTCTCTTGCCTTCAATCTTTCCCAGCATCAGGGTCTTTTCTAATGAGTCAGCTCTTCACATTAGTGGCCAAAGTATTGGAGTTTAAGCTTCAGATCAGTCCTTCCAATGAATATTCAGGGTAGATTTCCTTTAAGATTGACTGGTTTGATCTCCTTGCAATCCAAGGGACTCACAAGAGTTTTCTCCAACACCACAGTTCAAAAATATCAATACGTTGGCACTCAGCTTTCTTTATGATCCAACTCTCATATCCATACATGACTGCTGGAAAAAACATAGCTTTGACTAGATATACCCTTTCTGGCAGAGTAACACCTCTGCTTTTTAATATGCTGTCTGGATTAGTAATAACTTTTCTTCCAAGGAGCAAGCATCTTTTAATTTCATGGCTGCACTCACCATCTGCAGTGATTTTGGAGCTCCCCAAAATAAAGTCTCCCACTGTTTCCTCATCTATTTGCCATGAAGTGATGGGACTGGATGCCATGATCTTCATTTTTTGAGTGTTGAGTTTTAAGCCACCTTTTTCACTCTCCTCTTTCATCTTCATCAAGAGGATCTTTAGTTTCTCTTTACTTACTGCCATAAGGGTGGTGTCATTGGAATATCTGAGTTTATTGTTATTTTTCCCAGCAATCTGGATTCCAGCTTGTGTTTCATCCAGTCTGGCATTATGCTTGTTGTACTCTGCACAGAAGTTAAATAAGCAGGGCGACGATATACAGCCTTGACATACTCCTGTCCCAATTTGGAACAGCTCTGTTGTTCCATGTCTAGTTCTAACTGTTGTTTATTGACCTGCATGCAGGTTTCTCAGGAGGCAGGTAGGGTGGTCTGGTATTCCCATCTCTTTAAGAATTCTCCAGTTTGTTGTGATCCATACAGTCAAAAGCTTTGGCCTAATCAGTGAAGGAGAAATAGATGTTTTTTTCTGGAATTCTTTTGCTTTTTCTATGATCCAATGGATGTTGGCAATTTGATCTCTGGTTCCTCTGCCTTTTCTAAATGCAGCTTGAATATATTGAAGTTCTTGGTTCATGTAGTGTTGAAGCCTGGCTTGCAGAATTTTGAGCATTACTTTGCTAGCACGTGAAATGAGTACAGTTCGGTGGTAGCTTGAACATTCTTTGGCATTGCCTTTCTTTGGGATTGGAATGAAAACTGGAAAGAAACTTTTCCGGTCCTGTGGCCAGTTCTGAATTTTCCAAATTTCCTGACATATTGCATGCAACATTTTCACAGCATCATCTTATAGAATCTGAGTGTGTCTTAATAATTTTAGTTTAATACAATATTCAGGAAACAATAAAGAAAGTGGTAGTTTTCTTTCCAGGAAACTACACAGAAACACATGTATACAAAATTAGAATATTATTTCAGAAACACTCTGAGACATATTTAGGTATACCCTATGTATTGAAAGACTCCAGGATTAGAAAGTCAGGTCAAGGATTAGTGGTATGTTGTTTCACTGTACTGTTTTGGTTTAATAAGTGAAGAGCTTTTGTAAAAAAAAAAATAATAATAATAATAAAACAAGAAAAACAAAGACAGCTAGAATGATTTAAAGCCTTCCTTACCTCTCCTCCCACCCCACATCATTGATACTCAAGAACTGAGTTTTTTTTGCAATTGATGTCTTATCTTGAGTTCCAGGGCAATGATACTATTTCCTCCAGATGTATTTATATATTCACACAAGGGCAAAGGGTTCTCTGCAGTTGCTCTTTCCTTCTATATATCCCCATGATGCATCTTTCGTCTTTCTCTGTTCCTATAGCAGAAATTGACATGATCACTGTATGGAACATTCACAGTTCATTGTCTTACGGATCTTCTATGATTTTCCCAATTACTAGCAGACAGTTGCCTGTCATAATTGGTTGCCATGGGGTGAACTGTTCTTTGATGCATGTGGTACACTATGAGGACTCTGAAATTATTTTCCTCCACAGTTAATGAATAAATTACTGGAGAGGCATTTTTGAATAATAGCATTGTATTAGAAGAAGCCACATTTCTGCCCTTGCTTTGTTCTTAGGAAAAAAGAAGGGGGGAAATTAAGAGTAACCTTTAACATTTTAGCAATTCGACCATAATTTCCTCTTTGGTTAGTAACAGTGACTGATGAAAGCAACTCCTTAGAACTTGGACACTTACAGCACCTTAGGATGGGAATTATATATGGATGTCTGAGCTCAGAAACACACAGGATTGGCAAACCCTCTGCTTTTTTCCCCATGTCTTGTAACAGGACACTGGAATATGATGATGTTCTTTTGAATGTGTCAGCTCAGCTGTGCTACAATGTGAAGTTATGCAGTCAGATAGAAACCTAAATGTTGGCTGTGAAAGTATATGTAATTTTAGCTCATAATCGGTTGACTTTAAATAAGGGAAGTATCCCAAATAATCTGAGTGAGTTTGAATCAATCAGCTGAAAATTCCTTAAAAATAGAGTTGAAGCTTACCTGAGAGATGAAATTCCACCTGTGGATAATTTTGTCAGCCTGTGTTATGAGTTTCAGCTTACTCCTTTACAGACTGTCTGACAGATGTTGGGATTACCTAACCACCCATGATTTTGTGTGTAGAGAATTTGTAACAATAAAAACTCTTACTCACCTCCTATTGGTTCTGCTTCTCTGGTTGAACACACTAAAACACATATACAAATATCATCTGCTATAGAGCAGGAACCTCAGTTATCTATTCAAGTCCTCAGAAAATATACAAATTCAATAGAAGGAGTGACCTTCATTTAGAGAGAAACATGATAATTCCCTTGTAGTTTTCAAAATATTAAAGAGATCTGGATCTCTAGAGAACTACTATTGTAGATACACTGTTTTCTACTATTCTCATTTAATTTGTAAGTATATTATTTATTGGTCTTAGCTGTAATATTTTCTTAAAAAGTACATAGATATAGGTATCTGTATATTTATATATCTTATATTGTATATCTATGTATGTATATCTAATACCTTTCAACATGTATGTGCATGGGGATAGCCAGAGAAGTATCAGTGATACTGTGTATTGGTGTATTTAATAATTGCTTCCCAGGTGGAGCTACTGGTAAAGAATCTGCCTACCAGTGCAGTAGACAAGAGATGTGGGTTTGATCCTTGGGTCGGGAAAATCTCCTGGAGTAGAAAATGGCAAGCCACTCCAGTATTCTTACATGGAAAAGTCCATGTACAGAAACGCCTGATGGGCTACTGTCTGAGGTGAGGTGAAGTCGCTCAGTCATGTCCAACTCATTGCAACCCCATGGACTGTAGCCTACCGGGCTCCTTCGTCCATGAGATTTTCCAGACAAGAGTACTGGAGTGGGTTGCCATTTCCTTCTCCAGATGATCTTCCCGACCCAGGGATTGAACCCGGGTCTCCCACCTTGTAGGCAGCCGCTTTACCATCTGAGCCACAGGGAAGTGTCCTTAGAATAATAGCCCACTAAGAAAGTGTAGTCAGAGTACAGTGTTCAAAAGTTAATGGAAATTATTCTTATCTCTACATAGTTATGTTATCAATGTGATATAACTAATTTCATTTGTTTTTGTTTGTATTCAATTTTGTATTTAAAATTTTTATGGTTTTTGAATGTGAAGCATTTACATAGCTCAAAGTTAAGCTATATAAAACTCAGAGTAACCTACATGTCATGCCTATGCTTCTACTCCATTCCAAATCACCTCTTATAGGTAATTATTTTCATTACCTATAAGTAATTAGGTAGTTGCTAGTGTATCTTTCCTGTGTTTCTTTTTAAAAAATAAATGAGTGTATATATAGCTGTATTTATTGTGTGTCTTTCACTGTGTGGAGTGTTCCTTGCTTTTAAAATTTCTTTTTATCTTTAGAACATAAAAAGTTTTTATGTTCTAATGGTTTACATTTATACTGATAACATTTTATGTAATGCTGTACAAGACCCCTTTTTGCTTTTCCAAGCTTCTACTATCGTTTGCCATCCTATGTATTTATTTTTTTTGGCCACACCACAGAACATGTGAGATCTCAGTTACCCAACTAGGGATGGAACTCGAGCCGCCTGCAATGGAAGGTGGACACTTAACCACCAGACCACCAGGGCAGACCCTTTGCCATTTTAGATGATTTACTTTGACTCCCATCTAATTGTCTTTGTGACAACCAACAAACTTATTCTACTCCTTTCTCCCATCTTCCCATATTTATTTAGTTGCCTTATTTCTATTTGAAATTTTTAGAACATAAAACATTTACACACTATTTTCTCATCCTAGTTGGTGTATTTGTTATAAAATTCAATATATTTTAGCATACTAATATACTTTATAAATATATTTAATATACTTAAACATATTTAAGTACATTTAATACTCTTCAATACTTTAGGCTCCCCAATCAACTTTTTGAAACTGGTTAAATATTCAAGGAGGGCTTGTAAGTACAATATTCCTCAAGTTCTAGCATGTTTAAACTTTCTAGATCCTAGACACTTTAAGTACAGCTTGACATACTATAAAATTTTTGGCTCACACTATATTCCCTTGAGTTTTTTTTAAATGTTGCTCCATTGTTGTGTTGCTTGGTGTTATTGTCAAGAAGTCTGGTACCACTTGATATTTTTTTCCCCTGATATTTTTTCACTTGATATTTTGGAAAAAATGCTTTTGTTTGTTGTCATTGTTTTCCTGAAGGCCCAGGTAATTTTTTCCATGTCATTTTCTGATCCTTATTTTTTCTTATTTTTCTTCATAGCTGATTTTATTCCTCTCCTCCACGTTTCTTACTTTCATGATTTTAGAAACCCTGTAATTTAGGTTTGGGGCTACAAAGAGTCAGACATGACTGAAAATACACACACACACACACACACACACACACACACACACACACCTGGTTAAATTAATAAAACTCAAAAAATAAAATTTATTTCCATCATCTTACTACTCTAAGTAATTAAAATTAAGTTAAAAAGTTTGCCTTTTGCAGCAATGACTAAAAATTTAGGGTAAAGTAACCCCAACACAAAATGTCATTGAAAGTTATGTTCCTACTATTCTTGGTAATAAAAGAGTGGCTAGATTTCGGATAAAAGTGTCTTTAAGGAATCTATGTCTATTTCTATATTTTATAATTGCACATAAATTATAAATAATTTCTGTCAATACCTAGAAAAATAAGCTCTGGGAATGAAATGTTAATGTTAACTTGTCATAAATCAGAACATACACATAGAAATTTACATGTAAAAGTTATAAATCTTTAAGAATTGCTTATAACTTTGTTGCATTAATAAAATAAAAAAAGATATAGTAATTGAAAGGAGCAGAAGATAGAGATTGGTCAGAAGAAATAAAAGAAAGTATCAGAGACAAACTTAGATAGTACTTGCTCAACTACTATTTAAGTAAGAGGCTGGCCCATTGAGAAAATAATTTGTAACCAGGAGATGAATGACTCTAACTGTCCTATTTTGATATCATATGTTCATCTGTCTGTCTTCCGCCAGTCCTCATTCTGAGACATGCCAGCATACCATTAGCAGTATCTGGGACATATGCTGTTGGTCATGTATTAAAATACATTATAATTAATTATTAACTATGTTACAGTTATTATGCAAAACATATATATGCATTAGACAATTTAAAGTTTACCATAAGAGTGATTATTTTAATCATATGATTTACATATTATATAAAATATGATTATCTTAATTTTATAATTAAAAATAAGAGATTCAAAGAAGTAAAGCTACTTACTTATGATCACATGGCTGATAGATTACCTGGTATTATACCTTTATGTGAATCCAGTGCTCATAATGAAAAAATACAAAAACACACAATAATGCAAGTCTGGCTATGATATAGAGTCTAACAGATCTATAAAAGTAGTCCATAAGACCATGAAAGGGAATTTCAGTTTCCGACTAACTTGCAGTCAAATGGAACAGATTTGCTCTCTCTTCTGATATATTCTTAAGCTTGAAAAAAATATAAAACAATGATTTTAACAACATTGGAACCAGGTAACAAAGAATAATAATTTCAGAGAGATAGGAAAGAAACAGAATGAAGACTACAGTTATCCCAGTTTATTTTTGTCAGGATTTCCAGATTATAGAGGAAGGGAATCTCAAGAGGAGTCCAGTACACTCCTTGAGCTGAGTAGAGGAAATGGAGAATCTTGGTCTAGAACTTGGTAAATTGAGTTCTGTAGAAGAGAGATTTACACAGAGAGAAAAATGTATAGATTTGCAAAGGTGCACCTCAAGTATTGGGCTGACTAAAAATTTTGTTCCGGATTTTCCATAATATCTTTCTTATGTTTTCTGTAACATCTTTCCATATGGTGTTATGGAAAATCCTGCACAAATGTTTTGGCCAACCAATTATTTGGCAGATATTGATCACACACATCAGTGTATGTGAGGAACTATCAGAGGCCTGAGAATGTGCTCAATATCATTAATCATTGAGAAAGGTAAGTCAAAACAACAATGAGATATCACTACATACCTAGTATCAATAGAATGTCTAAAATTATAAATATTGACCATGTCAAATATTGGCCAAGATGTGGAAGAACTGAAATACTCATATATGGCTGGTAAAAACCTAAAATGGCAAAACTACTTTGAAGAAAAAACAAATATACATATACTATACCATCTAGTCATTCTATTACTAGGTATTTATGCATGAGAAATGAAAACATATGTCCAATACAGAGATTTGTATATGAATATTCAAAACAGATTTGAAATAGTTAATAACTGAAAACCCAAATTTTCATGAAGAGGTGAATGGATAAATTATAGTATGTCCTTACACAATGGTGTACTACTTAGCAATAAGAAGGAATTAACTGCTGATATACACAACAGTGTGAATGAATCTAAAAATAATGCTGAATAAAAAAGCCAGACAAAAGGGTACATGTGATATGATTCCATTTATATGCAATTCTAGAAAATACAAAGTAATCTATAGTTACAAGAAGTAGGTCAGTGGTTTCTTGGGGGATAGGTCTGGAAAGGATGGAAAAAAGGATTTACAAAGGGGCCTGAGGAAATTTTGCAAGGTGATAGATGTATTCTTTATCTTGATTGTAGTGACTGTATTACATGTGTATGTATGTCAAAATTGTTACAACTTATAAAGTTGTACATTTAAAATATATATTATTATTATATATTAATTTTATCCCAATAAAATGATTTAAAATCAAAAACACTAAACATAGCAGTAAAAAGTAAAGAAAAACATAATAGCATAAAGGAAGATTACAATTATAATGAAATGAATTAAAATGGAAATGCTTTTTGTTGATGGTCCTGAGTCAAGGACAAGGCAGGAGTCTGGAGTTATTAAAAAAATTCTTCCAAATATTTAGTATTATAGGAGTGACACTTCTGATCATCTTATTCTTTCAGAAAATGCTTGCTGGGTATCCTTGGTACTATCATCCAGTTTCAATTTGATACCTTGCTCAGCATCATTTTTAAACCTTGAAAACTACCCAAGGATTGCAGAAGGTGGAGACAAAAGCAGTGCATCAATATCAGCAAGAATCCAATTTGATTTGATATTTATCAAATGCCTGTCATTTGAAAAGCAATGAATTATTTCCCTCTGCCTCTGTGAAGATGACTATAACACAAATGATACTATTGTGTTGGGCAAAATTATAACTGTTTAACATGTATCAAGTTATTTGATTCTCACAAAACTCTTTTGCAATAAGCTCTACTAATACCATTGAAGTTTTACAGATGAGGAAACTGAGGGGTAGAAAATATATGGTACCTTGTACATAGTCTCAAAACTGATAAGGCTGGGAATTGAACTTAGGCATTCCGCACCCATATTTATTGTTCTTAATTACCAAGTTTTTGTTTTCTGTTGCATACAAGTTAATTAATTTGGTATTGTTATTTTGACAGAGGTTCGTAAAATTGTAAAGGAGGGGGGTCAACAAAACCATCCCCAAGAAAAAGACAGGCAAAATGGTTGTCTGAAGAGGCCTTACAAATAGCTGAGAAAGAACAAAAGTGAAAGGCAAAGGGAAAAAGGAAAGATACACCATCTGAATGCAGAGTTCCAGAGAATAGCAAGGAGAGATAAGAAAGCCTTTTTAAGCAAACAATGCAAAGAAATAGAGGCAAACAATAAAATGGGAAAGACTAGTGATTTCTTCAGGAAAATTAGAGATACTAAGGGAAAATTTCATGCAAAATGGGCACAATAAAGGGCAGAAATGGCATGGAGCTTAGAGAAGCAGAAGATAGAAAGAAAAGGTGGCAGGAATACACAGAAGAACTACACAAAAAAAGGTCTTAATGAGTCAGATAATCATGGTGGTGTGATCACTTGCCTAGATCCAGACATCCTGGAGTGTGAAGTCAGGCCTTAGGAAGCATCACTATGAACAAAGCTAGTGGAGGTCATGGAATTCCAGCTGAGCTATTTCAAATCCTAAAAGTAATACTATGCTCTTAAAATGTTCACTCAATATGTCAGCAAATTTAGAAAACTCAGCAGTGGTCACAGGACTGAAAAAAGATCAGTTTTCATTCCAGTCCCAAAGGAGGAAAATGCCAAAGATTGTTCAGACTATCACACAATTGCACTCATTTCACACGCTAGCAAAGTAATGCTCAAAATTCTCCAAGCTAGGCTTCATCAATATGTGAACCGGGAACTTCAATCTGGATTTAGAAAAGGCAGAGGAACCAGAGATCAAATTGCCAACATCTGTTGGATCATAGAAAAAGCAAGAGAACTCCAGAAAAAAATCTGCTTCATTGACTATACTAAAGCCTTTGACTGTGTTGATCACAACAAACTGTGGAAAATTCTTAAAGAAAAGGAAATACCAGACCACCTTAACTGCCTCTTGAGAAGCCTGTACGCAGGGCAAGAAGCAACAGTTAGAACCAGACATGGAAAAAAGGACTGGTTCCATATTGAGAAAGAAGTATGTCAAGGTTGTCTATTGTTACCCTGCTTATTTAATTTCTGTGCAGAGTACATCATGTGAAATGCCAGGCTGGATGAAGCACAAGCTGGAATAAAGATTGCTGGGAGAAATACCAACAACCCCAGATATGCAGATGACATCAACATTATGGCAGAAAGTAGAGAGGAATTAAAGAGCCTCTTGATGAATGTGAAAGAAGAGAGTGAAAAAGTTGGCTTGAAACTCAGCATTCAAAAAACAGAGATTATGGCATCTCATACCATCACTTCATAGCAAATAGATGAGGAAACAATGGAGTCAGTGACAGACTTTACTTTGGGGGGCTCCCAAATCACTGCAGATGATGACTGCAGCCATGAAATTAAAAGATGCTTGCTCCTTGGAAGAACCAGTGACAACACTAGACACACAGCATATTAAAAAGCAGAGACATTACTTTTTCAACAGAGGTCCATCTAGTCAAAGCTATGGTTTTTCCAGTAGTCATGTATGAATGTGAGAGTTGGACTGTAAAGAAATCTGAGCACTGAAGTATCAATGCCTTTGAAATGTGGTGTCAGAAATGTCTCTTGAGAGTCCCTTGGACAGCTAGGAAATCAAACCAGTCAATCCTGAAGGAAATCAACCCTGAGTATTCATTGGAAGGACTGATGCTGAAACTCCAATACTTTGGCCACCTGATGCAAAGAGCAAACACATTGGAAAAGACCTTGATGCTGGGAGATATTGAGGGCAGGAGAAGAAGAGTGCAACAGAGGATGAGATGATTGGATGGCATCATCCAATCAGTGGATATGAGTTTGAGCAAATCTGGGAGATGGTGAAGAACAGGGAAGCTGGGTGTGCTGCAGTCCATGGGGTTGCAAAGAATCAGACACAACCAAGTGAACAACAGCAACAAAGAATTTTGAGCAGCCAATGTTTCCTGAAAAAATAAAAGGTAAAGAAAGAAGCAAAAATAAATAAATAAAAATGGGATGAGAGGATGTTTTTCCTTCTTGAAATAAATATGTGTTACAGAGAGGGAATTTGCTGAATATGATGAATGTAAGGGAGGTGGGAAGATACAGTTTTTTTTTTTTTTTTTAAATGCTGAGATAAAGGGATATACACAACAAAAGTAGTTTACAAAGGTGTTAAGGAAGTCAATAATGTAGGGACTTCATTTTGTGTCATATCTTTAAATAAACAGTCAATCAAACCAGTAAGGAAGTAAGTAAATAATAAAAAAATTCTTTTGAAATTACTTGATTCAACTTATATTTTTAGAGCAGCTATCATTTGAAAAGAAAAGTTACAAAGATTGTAAGTGGCAATAAAGTGTCAATTAATTATATATTCTAAGTTATGATGTAGGCTCTAGTTTCAAAATTTCCAAAATCAGAACCTTTCTCATATTTTGACTGCCAGGCCTCTAGACAATTTCCTATTAACATTGATTTCTGGTGGGTTTTTTTTACGCTTTTATCTCCTATTATACTCTATTCTCTACAAAGTAGAAAGAGCAGTCTTTTTTAGAATAAAAGCTTAGATCCAGTCACTTTATTAAAAGCCTTTGATGACTGCAGTTTTACTGAAGATTGGATCTAAGATATGCTTACTATGTTTAAAACTCTTTGGGATCTCATTCCAGTGACCTTTCTAATATCATTTCTGATTACTCCACAATCCTTTTCAAGCATACTTGTCCTTTTGGTGTATCTTGAATATACCAACAGGATTCACCATTAAACCCCTTTTATCTATTTTTTGTCTTGGTACATGTACTCTCTTACTTGCCTCACATATCTGCTAAAATGTCATTTTAACATAGAGGCCCAGCCTAACTTTGGTGTATAAAAATCACAAACCATCTGAACTGTTTACCATTTATATCCACCTGGATGAATTTCTCACCTGACCAACCCCTATTGCTAGCAATATTACTTAACTGTAATTATTTTTAATTGTCAATCTCTGTCTACTAGAGGGTCTTCAAAGAACAAGGACTTTGGCTTGTTCATTGCTATACCTCTTGGAACAGGGCTAAGCTCAGAAAAGAAACTCAATAAATATTTATTGGCTCAGCAAATAAAAGTATTCCAGATAATGCCACTTACTGCAGCTCAGGAATGTTATGTAGAAGTTCTATATTCTGGCTTATTAATTTGCCCAGCAAGAAGATCAGTCTGATCTGCAGGGTCTATTTGAGACTAAATGACAGTATATACCATACAGATACTTTAACACATAGCCAAGTTTAATACATGGATTATAATACTATGACAATTTGGACAGAAACTATCTATTCGGAAGTGTAGCTTTTTAGTACCTTAAATTTCCTATTCTAAATTGCTTGAGAGCCAATTTCATCAGATAAAAATCAATAACAACCTCCACAAATGTGTATTTTGGAAGATCAAATTAGACAAGCGAATAAATTTTGAATTCATAATTGTAAATGTTCTGTGAGAATGTACTACTTATTTTTAACTGACATTTATTTTCTGTGCAATAGGATATGCAAGGAAACTAAGGTATCAATCTACATTTTAGGGAAAATATTATTTTAAATTTAATACAATGGTTTCTTTCCTATCTCAGTATTCCAGGTGTATGCTGTTTAGAACTCATATAAGCTAGAGAGTGATTTAATGAATCATTCATGATTTGTTGGAACTAATTGTCAGAATGATCAGAAGTTGGCTAGCATTCCTGCCATGAAAGGGAATGAGGTTCATAAGTGCCTCGGAATTCTGGAGGTTCTTAGCCGGTGCTGCTTTTCTTTTCCCAACACTTAGTCATTCTCTGCAGCCATTTATCTTGAAAAAGCCAAAAGAAGGAAAGGTCAGCCAGATTCAAGACTTCGAAGGTGACATTTCCTTAGCAAACATGCTCTCTTCTTGATAGATGTTGAAATATTCTACGTCTATAAATGGTTCATTCAGACTGATAAATTATGAGATCTTCCAGTTTTTAAAATAAGGGCATGTTTTGAGCTTGGGTCAGCAAAACCATTCAACTCAGCTTTCTTTGTCCCACATGGTAAAAATGATTCTTTGCTGAAACATATATCTAAGATTTAAGGAAACAATAGTTTTCCATTTTTCTATTCTTGTATAGATGGTATATTGAGAGGTGTTAATTACAATAATTGTTTCTTTAGAGCTAAAATGCTTAGATATTTAAATGTTTTCAAATCACAAAAATATTTTAAATATCAAACATTTAGCTAGTTAATAGCTGTCTATCTTATTTTTTGCTTTTAAGTAGCTTTCTCCCTGGTTTCTTGATTGTAAAGCATTACTTAAACAGTACCAGGGCCGCATGGTTTATGTTTATCATAAACATCACTGATTGAAAACAGTTATGTTTTCGTAAACATCTGATTGAAAAGCCTCTCTAGTTTTTAGGACTTAGCTCAAGTAAGACTGCCTCTCTGATTCCTTTCTTTCTTTTTTTACTGGACTAACTTGATTACATATGGGTATCTTTGGGCTAATTTTTGGAATATTTAAATTATTTCATTTTTCTTGATTCAGTTACCTAGTACTTAATACAGTTCTGTATTATAGTTCAATAATTTATTTTAAAGTAACATGCTTTTTTGTGAGTAGATGGTAAATATATTAAAACATACCTATATATATCAAGTCAGTGACACTCAGGGAGCTCATAATTTATAGAATACTTGAGTTACTTCATTTTTCTTGATTTAGGTACCTAATACTTAATACAATTCTTATTATGGAACAATAATTTATTTCAACATAACATAGGTGGGCAGTCCTAAGGTGGTGGAGGAATAGGATAGGGAGACCAGTTTCTCCCTCCAAAATTCATTGTGAGCAGGCTCCCAGTCGCTGACCGAGTCTTCCTGGGATCCTGTGTGGCTGACATCCACCAGGAGGGTCACAGCCAGAGATCAGCTCCCCAGAGGAGACACACAGCACACCTGAGGCTGTGCTCCCGCTGCACAGCTAGGAAACTGAGTGGCTGGGACCAGGGAGGGGATGAGACACACTGCCCCACGGGGGGAGAGTGTGCTTGTTGCCAGGCACTTGGTCACCTCAGCTGCTCAGACCTGGGAAGGGCACAACACGTAGGCCCAGCTGAATCTGTGCCTCTGTGGCGTACCCGAGAAACTGAACTTAAGCAGCTTAGACCTGGGAAGTGCACACAACCCAGGGCCTGCCTTAGACAGTCCCCTGCAGAGCAACCTCGAGCCTGAGTAGTGTAGACTGGGAGAGCACACACGCTGGGGGCAAACCCAGTGTGGCCCAGACACTGCGAGCACTCCCCACACATGCCAGTGATATTTCTTTACAGCGTTCCTCCCTCCCCGCAGCACAATTGCACAAGTGAGCTTAAATAAATGACCACCTTCACCCCGTGTCAGGGTGGAAGTTAGATACTGAAGAGACTTGCGTACAGAGGAAGCCAAAATAGAGAAGATGGAAAGGCTTTGGAAATGACAGGTACAACAGATTAAAACCCTGTAGTTAGCATTGGCTACATTGGAAGGGACCTACAGACCTTGAGAAGTATAAGCTGGAACAAGGAAGTACCTGAAACTGAACTGACCCCACACTGCCTTCAACAGCACCAGAGAAATTACTGGATCTATTTTACTATTATCATTTTTTAATTTTCTTGATTTTTAAGTTCTTTATTACTCCTATAATTTTCATTTTATTTTTTTTCTTTTATTTATTTATTTATTTATTTTTTTATTATTGTTTTTGCCATACATTGTCATGATATCACCATGCGTTTACATATGCTTCCCCTCCGGGTCCCCCCTCCCTCCTCCCTCCCCCCCGGGAAATCTCGCTGCACCAGTCCCGAGCATCAATCCTGGGCTGGCGATTGATTAGACACATGACAATTAACATGCTTCAATGCCCTTCTCCCATATCATCCCACCCTTACCCTCATCCACAAAGTCCACAAGTCTATTCTATACATCTGCGTTCCTTTTGTTGTCTCCCATGTTGGGTTCTCATTACTGTCTTTCTAAATTCCATATATATGTGTTAATATACTGTATTGTTGTTTTTGCTTCTGGCTTACTTCACTCTGGATAATGGGCTCCAGTTTCGTCCATCTGAGTAGAATTGCTTCAAATGAATTTTTTTTTAATGCTGAGTAATATTCCATTGTGTATATATACCACAGCTTTCTTATCCATTCGTCAGTTGATGGGCATCTAGGTTGCTTCCATGTCCTGGCTATTGTAAACAATGCAGCGATGAACATTGGGGTGCTTCCTTCCAAAAAATGACCCTATTTTTAAAACAAATTTCATATATATATATATATATATATTTTAAACTTCTATGATTTTGTTGTTTTTTTATTATTGTATTTTTAAGAGTCTATCCTCTACTCTAGATTGTTAATCTTTGCTTTTTGTTATTTACTATCAATTCTGTACCTTTAAGAATCCAAACTTCAGTACCCATTTTTTCTTAGGAGTGTGATTACTGGCTTGATTGCTGTCTCCCCCTTTGACTCTCCTTTTTCTCCTGCAGGTCACCTTTGTCTCCTCCATCCCCATTCTCTTCTCTACTTAACTTTGTGAATATCTTTAGGTGTTCTGGGCTGTGGAGAACACTTACGGAACTGATCACAGGCTAGATTGGTCTCTCTCTTTTTCACTCCCTCTCCTATCCCCCTGGTCACCTCTATCCCCATTCTCCCTCTCCTCTTCTCTATGTAACTCCGTGAACCTCTCTGAGTGTTCCAGACTGTGGAGAGCAAATAAGGAATTGATTACTGGCTAGACTACTCTCTCCCCTTTTGGTTCCCCCTGTTCTCCTCCTGGTCACTTCTATCTCCCTCCTCCTTCTTCTCTTCTCCATGTAACTCTATGAACCTCTCTGGGTATCCCCCATTGTGGAGAATCTTTTCACCATTAACTGAGATGTTGTATCATCGATGCTGTATGGATGGAGAAGCCTTGAGGCTACTGCAAGAATAAGACTGAAAGTCAGAGGCAGGAGCCTTAAATCCAAAACTTGAGAACACCAGAAAACTCTTGATTCCAGGGAACATTAATTGACAAGAGCTCATCAAAAAGCTTCCATACCTACACTGAAACCACGCTCCACCCAAGAGCCAACAAGTTTCAGAGCAAGCCATACCAAGCTGTCTCCAACAATGCAGGAACATAACCCAAAGCACAAAAATACAGATGGCCAAAAGTCAAACAAAACCCATACACACCTCAAAACTCACTACTGGACACTTCATTGCACTCCAGAAAGATGTCCAGCTCCACCCACTAGAACACCGATGCAAGCTTCCCTAACCAGGAAACCTTAATAAGCCACATGTCCAAACCCACCCATAGCGAGGAACCTCCACAAAATTACAGCATACATAAAGGCCACCCCAAACACAGCTAAACAGGATGAAAAGGCAGAAAAATATTCAGCAGGTAAAGGAACATGATAAAAGCCCACCAAACCAAACAAAAGAGGAGGAGATAGGGAGTCTACCTGAAAAAGAATTCAGAATAATGATAGTAAAAATGATCCAAAATCTTGAAAACAAAATGGAGTTACAGATAAATAGCCTGGAGGCAAGGAATGAGAAGATGCAAGAAAAGTTTAACAAGGACCTAGAAGAAATAAAAAAGTGTTACACAATAATGAATAATACAATAACTGATATCAGAAGCACTCTGGAAGGAACCAACAGTAGAATAACAGAGGCAGAAGATAGGATGAGTGAGGTGGAAGGTAGAATATTGTAAATAAATGAATCAGAGAGGAAAAAAAGAAAAAAGAATAAAAAAAAATGAGGACAACCTCAGAGACCTCTGGGACAATGTTAAATGCCCCAACGTTTGAATCATAGGAGTCCTAGAAGAAGAAGATGAAAAGAAATGCCATGAGAAAATACTTGAGAATAGTTGAAAATTTACCTAAAATGGGGAAGGAAATAGCCACCCAAGTCCAAGAAACCCAGAGAGTCCCAAACAGGATAAACCCAAGACAAAACAACCCAAGACACATATTAATCAAATTAACAGAGATCAAACACACAGAACAAATATTAAAAGTAGCAAGGGAAAAACAACAAATAACTCACAAGGGGATCTACATAAGGATAATGGCTGATCTTTCAATAGAAACTCTTCAAGCCAGAAGGGAATGGCAGGGTATACTTAAAGTGATGAAAGAGAAAAATCTATAATCCAGATTACTGTATCCAGCAAGGATCTCATTCAAATATGAAGGAGAAATCAAAAGCTTTACAGACAACCAAAAGCTCAGAGAATTCAGCACCACCAAACCACCTCTTCAACAAATGCTAAAGGATCTTCTCTAGACAGGAAACCCAGAAAAGGTTTATAAACTCTAACCCAAAACAACAAAGTAAATGGCAATGGGATCATACTTATCAATAATTACCTTAAATGTAAATGGGCTGAATGCCCCAAGCAAAAGACAAATACTGGCTCAATGGATACAAAAACAAGACCCCTATATATGCTGTCTATAAGACACCCACCTCGAACCTAGGGACACATACAGACTGAAAGCAAAAGGCTGGAAAAAGATATTTCATGCAAATGAAGACCAAAAGAAAGCAGGAGTAGCAATATTCGTATCAGATTAAATTGACTTCGAAATAAATGCCATGAAAAGAGACAAAGAAGGATACTACATAATGATCAAAGGATCAATCCAAGAAGGTATAACAAGTATAAATATATATGCATCCAACATAGGAGTACCACAGTATGTAAGGTAAATGCTAACAAGTATGAAAGGGAAAATTAACAGCAACACAATAATAGTGGGAGACTTTAATACCCCACTCACACTTATGGATAGATTAACTGAACAGAAAATCAGCAAGGAAACACAAATTTAAATGCTACAATGAAAAAATAAATAAATAAATAAATAAATGCTACAATGGACCAGTTAGACCTAATTGATATCTATAGGACATTTCACCCTAAAACAATGAATTTCACCTTTTTTCTCAAGTGCACAGGGAACCTCCTCCAGGACAGATCACATCCTGAGCCATAAATCTAGCCTTGGTAAATTCAAAAAAATTGACATCATCTAAAGCATCTTTTTGGATCACAATGTGGTAAGATTAGATGTCAACTACAGGAAAAAAAAAAAAACAACCAAAAATACAAACATATGGAAGATAAACAACACACTTCTGAATAACCAGCAAATCACAGAAGAAATAAATAAAGAAATCAAAATATGCATAGAAATGAATGAAAATGAAAACACAACAACCCAAAACCTATGGGATCCAATAAAAGTAGTGCTAAGGGGAGGATTCATAGCAGTACAAGCCTACCTCAAGAAACAGGAGAGAAATCAAATAAATAACCTAAGTCTACACCTAAGCAACTAGAAAAAGAAGAAATGAAGCACCCCAGGGTTAGTAGAAGGAAAGAAATCATAAAAGTTAGGGCAAAAAAAATGCAAAAGAAACAAAAGAGACCATATATAGCCAAATCAACAAAGCTAAAAGCTGGTTCTTTGAGAAGATAAATAAAATAGAAAAATCATTAGCCAGATTCATCAAGAAACAAAGGGAGAAGAATCGAATCAACAAAATTAGAAATGAAAATGGAGAAATCACAGCAGACAACACAGAAATACAAAGAATCATAAGAGACTACTATCAGCAGCTATGTGCCAATAAAATAGACAACTTAGAAGAAATGGACAAATTCTTAGAAAAGTATAACTTTCCAAAACTGAACCAGGAAGAGACAGAAAAGCTTAACAGACCCATCACAAGCACAGAAATTGAAACTGTAATCAGAAATCTTCCAACAAACAAAAGCCCAGGACCAGGTGGCTTCATAGCTGAATTCTACCAAAAATTTAGAGAAGAGCTAACACCTATGCTACTCAAACTCTTCCAGAAAATTGCAGAGGAAGGTAACCTTCCAAACTCATTTTATGAGGCCACCATCACCCTAATACCAAAACCAGATAAAGATGCCACACAAAAAAAGAAAACTACAGGCCAATATCACGGATGTACATAGATGCAAAAATCCTTAACAAAATTCTATCAAACAGACTCCAACAACATACTAAAAAGATTATACATCATGATCAAGTGTGCTTTATTCCAGGGATGCAAGGATTGTTTAATATTTGCAAATCAATCAATGTAATACACCACATTAACAAATTGAAAAATATAAACCATATAATTA
Organism: Antilocapra americana; assembly: GCA_007570785.1. NCBI lineage: Eukaryota > Metazoa > Chordata > Mammalia > Artiodactyla > Antilocapridae > Antilocapra > Antilocapra americana. Next base: position 2,880,249 of record ML662497.1, read on the forward strand.
CCTCAATAGATGGAGAGAAAACCTTTGACAATATTCAACATCCATTTATGGTAAAAACCCTCCAGAAAGCAGGTATAGAAGGAACATCCCTCAACATAATAAAAGCCATATATGATAAAGCCACATCAAACATACTCCTCAATGGTGAAAAACTGAAAGCATTTTAGGACATTTCCCCAAACTCAGGAACAATACAAGGATGCCTACTCTCACCACTACTATTCAACATAGTTTTGGAGGTTTTGGCCACAGCAATCAGAGAAGAAAAAGAAATAAAAGTAATCCAGATTGGAAAAGAAGAAGTAAAGCTCTCACTGTTTGCAGATGACATGATCCTCTACATAGAAAATCCTAAAGACTCTACCAGAAAATTACTAGAGCTAGTCGATGAATATAGTAAAGTTGTAGGATATAAAATTAACACACAGAAAACGCTTTTATTCTTATATATGAACAATGAGAAAACAGAAAGAGAAATTAAGGAAACAATTCCATTCACCATTGGAACAAAAAGAATAAAATACTTAGGAATAAATCTACTTAAAGAAACAAAAGACCTATATATAGAAAGCTATGAAACACTGGTGAAAGAAATCAGAGATGACACAAATAGATGGAGAAATTTACCATGTTCATGGATTGGAAGAATTAATATAGTGAAAATGAGTATATTACTAAAGCAATCTATAGATTCAGTGCAATCCCTATCAAGCTACCAACCATATTTTTCACAGAACTAGAACACGTAGTTTCACAATTTGTATGGAAATACAAAAAACCTCAAATAGCCAAAATAATCTTGAGAAAGAAGAATGGAACTGGAGGAATCAACCTGCCTGACTTCAGGCTATACTACAAAGCAACAGTCATCAAGACAGCATGGTATTGGCACAAAGACAGACACATAGATCAGTGGAACAAGATAGAAATCCCAGAGATAAATCCACACACTAATGGACACCTGATATTTGACAAAAGAGGCAAGAATATACAATTGAAAAAGACAATCTCTTTAACAAGTGGTGTTGGGAAAACTGGTCAACCACTTGTAAAAGAATGAAACTAGAACACTTTCTAACACTATACACAAAAATAAACTCAAAATGGATTAAAGATCTAAATGTAAGACTAGAAACTATAAAACTTCTGGAGGAAAACATAGGCAACGCACTCTCTGACATAAATCATAGCAGGATCCTCTATGACCCACCTCCCAGATTAATGGAAATAAAAGCAAAAATAAACAGATGGGACCTAATTAAACTTAAAAGCTTTTGCACAACGAAGGAAACTATAAGCAAGGTGAAAAGACAGCCTTCAGAATGGGAGAAAATAATAGCAAATGAAGCAACTGACAAAGAATTAATCTCAAAAATATACAAGCATCTCCTGCGGCTCAATTCCAGAAAAGTAAGTGACCCAAGAAAAAATTGGCCAAAGAACTAAACAGACATTTCTCCAAAGAAGACATAAAAATGGCTAACAAACACATGAAAAGATGCTCAACATCACTCATTATCAGAGAAATGCAAATCAAAACCACAGTGAGGTACCATCTCATGCCAGTCAGAATGGCTGCTATCAAAAGTCTACAAACTATAAATGCTGGAGAGGGTGTGGAGAAAAAAGAATCCTCTTACACTGTTGGTGGGAATGCAAACTAGTACAGCCACTATGGAGAACAGTGTGGAGATTCCTTTAAAACCTGGAAACAGAACTGCCATATGACCCAGCAATCCCACTGCTGGGCATACACACTGAGGAAACCAGAATTGAAAGAGACATGTGTACTCCAATGTTCATTGCAGCACTGTTTATAATAGCCAGGATATGGAAGCAACCTAGTATCCATCAGCTGATGAATGGATAAGAAAGCTGTGGTACATATACACAATGGAATATTGCCCAGCAATAGAGAATGCATTTGAATCAGTTTGCATGAGATGGATGAAATTGGAGCCTATTATACAGAGTGAAGTAAGTCAGAAAGAAAAACACCAATACAGTATATTAACGCATATATATGGAATTTAGGAAGATGGTAATGATGACCCTATACACGAGACAGCAAAGGAGACACAGATGTAAAGAGCAGACACTTGGACTATGTGGGAGAGGGCAAGGGTGAGATGATTTGAGAGAATAGCACTGAAACATGTATATTATCATATGTGAAATAGATCACCAGTCCAGGTTTGATGCATGAGACAGGGTGCTCAGGGCTGGTGCACTGGGATGACCCTGAGGGATGGGATGGGTAGGGTGTTGGGAGGGAGGGTCAAGATGGGGAGCACATGAACACCCATGGCTGATTCATGTGAATATATGGCAAAAACCACCACAATAATGTAAAGTAATGAGCCTTCAGTTAAATTTAAAAAAATAAAGTAACATACATTTTTGTGAGTAGATGATAAATATAGTGACTATCACATTCAGTGCTTATTAAAAAAAGCAGTTATTATTTCATGAAATGAAATAAGAATAAGGGTATAGGAGAGCTACTGAATCACAAGTATATGCAGCACAAAACCCCTTTATCTTAAAATTTGCACGTTAAAAATAATGAGAACACTGTTATGTGAAATATATATAGGATGAGATGATCTATGCACTTGACAGCTTTTGTTGTATTGTTCGTTCATGCATTTATCTAGGTGAGGCTATTTGAGCTGCCAAAAACAAGATCTTCTCAGGCTATCTTTTAAAAAAGTGCTACAACTGAAATCCATAAGGACTCTGGGCTTCACAGGAGACTGGCTGCTCACAATCTGTTTTATAGTCTACAGTTACACAGTTCAGTATTACAGCCACTAATCAGTGGTGGCTGTTCAGCACTTGAAACATGTCTAGTCTAAATTGAAAGGTTATGTTTAGTTGAAATGCATAGTCTAAATTAAGAGTAGAGTGCGTACTGGGTTTCCAAGACATAGTATTTAAGAAAATATAAAAATTTCTCAATAATTTTTAAAATTAATGGTATGTTAAAATGACAGCATTTTAGGTACATTGGATTAAATAAAATATATTAATACAATTAATTTCACCTATTTTAACTTTTTAATGTGGCTAGCAGAAAATATTAAATAAGATACATGGCTTACATTTGAATATTTCTGCTGGAAAACAATACCCTAGAACAGGAACTGGCAAACGACAGCTTGTTGGCCAAATTTGGTGCATCACCAGTTTTTGTAAATTTTTGTTGGAACACAGCTGTATTCATTTGCCTACATATTTATTCATGTCTGCATTCTTGCTACAGTGGCAGAATTGATTAGTTGCCACAGATACTGTACATTCTGCAATGCCTAAAATATTTACTGTCTGTTCCTGTACAGAAAAAAACAAATTGCACATCCCTGTTCTAGAAGACAGCTAGTGATATCTCTGCTTCTCTTTGTATGTCCCTTCTGCCTCTTCCTGCTGTGAATTAGTCAAACCCCTTTGTAACCTCTAGCCTAAATTCTGGAAGACAAACAGATTTGCCCAATTTCAATTGATTCTATGTGGTTGGAGCGTTTTTGGCCAGACCATTTCATCCAACTTATAGATTACTCATTTCCAACCAATACGTAGCTAACCTAGGGCAAAAAATATTTTTACCCTTCTCAGACATCTGTGAGTGGGCAGAGAGGATGCTGTGCCCAGCAGGCATTGTGACCTGTGTCCAACACGTTTAGCCCTATTTTAGTCCGTGGGTAAGAGAGATAAGTAAGAATGTGACAAATATAGATACAGATAGTAGGAAACAACCAGTTCAGATTCTAGGTCCTGGGGAGCCTTTAAAAAGCAGGGGAAATTGTTCAGGGTTTTGGCTTCTTCCTGTGTTGATCTTCATGAATTACAGTATTATTCTCTTTAAAATGAAGTTTATTCCTAGGATACATTCATATTTAAGTATAACTGTTAAAATATATATTCTAACATAAATTTAAAAATGACCTTTGGATTATTCATTTAAGATTATTTTAATCATACCACTATTTCTTTTATGATTAAGAACTGACCAAATCTCCTACCCATTTGAATAGAATTGTAGCCAAAAGGCAAATTGCTTTTCTATCTTATATGACAGAATTAAATAAGCTTGTTTACTTTCATTGTAGAAAAAAATTACTTCAAACTTTTGAAGTAATTTACACAGGACTGTGTGATTTCATGTACCTCTGGTTTTTATTTTATAAATAATGTAAGTAAAAGTACAAAACTTTTATAGAGGGGTATTATATATACCCATATATAGATGGGTATGTATGACTTCTTAAATCAAAGTGAATTTCATCATGATTTTGGAGACATGAAATAATTTTTCTTGCTTGTAAAGAACATGCACACTAAAATGTTTATTTCCTTAATGATTTTATAGCTTTCCTAAGATGAGTTCTTACATTGTCAGTAATGACTTTTACCTAAAAGCCACACCTCTATAAATATTTCAAGCAAACTGCGTCCTAATATAAAAGTAAACTAATACAAGGTAAATAACAATGTTTCTGAAGTTTAGATAGTAGATAACAGTTGACTCCTCACTGAGGAAGCCCACCTTCTTTTATTCCACCCTTAAGAAGAAAGAATGGCCGTATAGACTAGTAGAAATTTAAAACATTTTATTGGCTGCTGTGCTGATAAGTGATACTTTCAGATGATGTCAGATAGCTAAGTATGACTGTTTTCAAGGTCATTCCTTTATGGGGGTTGCTGTCTCCCACATTTTTTCCTGTTTTGAATCAGAATATCCTGTGTTGCAGGAATGTGTGACTTTACTGCACACCAAACTCAGTTTGATTGCTGGAGAGAGATAAGGAAGACTGAACTAACCACATAGCCTGCTTCATTATGAGGCTAGGCTCATACTATGAGCCTGCTTCATTATGAGGCTAGGCTCATAGTATGAGCCTGTTTCATTATGAGGCTAGGCTCAGTTAGACCAAATAATATGTAAAATAAATTCTTTATTTGGTTCATTTTGGCATGCTAAAATTCTAAGAATCTAAGATTGAAATCTTAGTTTATATGAAGAATGTTAAAGTCTTTTGCTGCTGATGTCCCTATATCTCCCCTAGAGATTCAAAGGGAAAAAGCAGTCATTGGATCAAGGCAGAATTCACAGGTCCATAGGTCTGCTGAATATCATTATGATGCTGCCTTAGCTGTTTAGGAATTAGGAAATGCAGATCAACCCAATTTGTAAAAAAAATAATCTCTCATTCAAAACACTATCACTTTGGGTTATTTCTTATCAAGTTATAACACTATTATCTTATCCCATATACAAGTAAGATTCTGTTGAATTGTTACACCTACTTGATTTCTGTTCTATTTTTTTTTTTTTATTTAACTTGCCTAAACTTATGGAAAACTTACGGAAATACAAGGTCTTAACAAATTCATGATTACCATTTTTGGTAACTTGTTTTCAGCACTACTTTATTTCTGTGTACATTTTTTACTATTATTACCCATTCCCTGCTTCTTAAAATTTTTTCACCCTTGGTTTCTAAGACTTCTGATATTGTTCCTAGATGTCTAATGTATTGATGTGTGGCAAACCTATGTCTTCAGTCCTGAACTCTTTGTATACTTAACATCTAATTGCTTCTTGAATATACCTGAGTTTCCTCAAATACTACTGAACTTTCACAATTTCTCATTACCACTGCCTGCAAAGTATCTTCCTGTTCTTGTATTCTTTATATCAGTTAAGAGTATCACCAGCCACCATCAAGCTATAAATCGTTATTAAACTTTTATATTTCTCATACCAGTCACCAAATTTGGTTTATTTTACTTATGTTTCTTTCTTATATCTGCTGTCTCTCAATTCAACCCAATCCCACTTTCACATAAAACTTTTTCAGGATTTTTCTTGGAATTTTCTGTTTTCATTTTTCATTGTTTTTTCATTCCATCTAAATTTCACAGTAATATGTAATGCTGCTAATCAAAAAGTTAAACTCCTTTTTTAACTCTTTGATTGTTAGATGAAATTAAAACTCTCTAATGTATCATATAAAGCTATACAATTTGGTTTTGACCTACAGAATTAATCCATCTCATCTCCTATCACTCCAATTCATAAAACCATTTGTCTTTAGTTCCAGCTGTACCACACTTTCCAATGGGTCCTCACATATCAGCAGTTTTAAAATTCCATGCCTTTTCCATGTTATTCTCCTACTGGTAATACTTAACCCTTGCCTTCCAATCTTGGAAAATATCTTTTGCCTGTCAGTATTCAAACATTTTTTTATTTCTCTTAGAACCCCTGCCAGAGCTTTATCTTCTTTAGCTAGTGGACCTATTCAATATTAAGTATAAATTTAGCTTTGGAAATTTTGAGTCTGCAGGTGGTAGTTTGTTTAACTCTTTATGTAACCTGGAATGACTGATACCAACGAAGGCCCTAGCATTTTGAATGGATATTTGTAATTCTTCAAATATCTGTTTTGGTCTTTTAGTTAGAAAAGAGCATCTAATTGCATGTGGACAGATTTCTTCAAATACAGTGAATATACATTATAGGAATTGGAAGGAAAAAATAAAGCATAGTTTGCATCTTTTTAGTCTTTGACTATCTTAAGCCATTGCCTATACATAGTCTTATCATATTGTATTACAGCAAATGCTTTATATGTCTCTCTTCTGCAACATAGATTATCCATCCTGGGACCTCTGGCTAATTAAGGAAGAAGTTCAAGCTGCAAGTTACAAAATTCAATAATATAAATGAATACTCATTAAAGGAAAAACTGAGGAATGCTGAAATCTCACTCTTTCTTCTCTTCTCATAAAACCTCTCCTGATATGAGGCACAAAGGATTACCTCTCTCCTTCTATACAATAGTCCATCCCACATTTGGAATTAAGTGTTCATTAATAGGCCAAATAAAGCCAATTACACAGTTAGCCTTCTAAAGATATTCTTTGGGAGGGTCTGTAATGAAGGATGCACTTTTGGAGCTGGTCTTATATCTTTATAGTTTAATCCTAGTGAGTGGGGATTCTGTGATTAGCATCTTATAATTTTTTTTTAATTTTCTTTACTTTATTGTGTTGGTTTTACCATACATTGACATGAAACCACCATGGGTATACATATGCTCCCCCTCCAGAACCCCCCTCCTTCCTCCCTCCCGAGCATTAACCCTGGGCTGGCGATTGATTTCACATATGATAATTAACATGTTTCAATGCCATTCTCCCATATCATCCCACCCTTGCCCTCTTCCACAGAGTCCACGAGTACATCTGCGTTCCTTTTGCTGTCTCACATGCAGGGTTCTCATTACCATCTTTCTAAATTCCATATATATGCGTTAGTATACTGTATTGTTGTTTTTCCTTCTGGCTTACATCACTCTGGATAATGGGCTCCAGTTCTGTCCACCTGAGTAGAACTGATTCAAATGAATTTTTTTTAATGCTGAGTAATATTCCATTGTGTATATGTACCACAGCTTTCTTATCCATTCGTCAGTTGATGGGCATCTAGGTTGCTTCCATGTCCTGGCTATTGTAAACAATGTGGCGATGAACACTGGGGTACATGTGGCTTTTTCAATTCTGGTTTCCTCAGTGTGTATACCCAGCAGTGGGATGGCTTCACAGCTGAATTCTACCAAAAATTTAGAGAAGAGCTAACACCTATTCTACTCAAACTCTTCCAGAAAATTGCAGAGGAGGGTAAACTTCCAAACTCATTCTATGAGGCCACCGTCACCCTAATTCCAAACCCCGACAAAGATGCCACAAAAAAAAGAAAACTACAGGCCAATATCACTGATGAACATAGATGCAAAAATCCTCAACAAAATTCTAGCAAATAGAATCCGACAACACATTAAAAAGATCATACATCATGATCAAGTAGGCTTTATCCCAGGGATGCAAGGATTCTTCAATATTCACAAATCAATCAATGTAATACACCACATTAACAAATTGAAAAATAAAAATCACATAATTATCTCAATAGATGCAGAGAAAGCCTTTGACAAAATTCAACATCTATTTATGATAAAAACCCTCCAAAAAGCAGGAATAGAAGGAACATGCCTCAACATAATAAAAGCTATATATGACAAACCCACAGCAAACATTATCCTCAATGGTGAAAAACTGAAAGCATTTTTCCTGAAGTCAGGAACAAGACAAGGGTGCCCACTCTCACCACTACTATTCAACATAGTTTTGGAAGTCTTGGCCACAGCAATCAGAGCAGATAAAGAAATTAAAGGAATCCAGATTGGAAAAGAAGAAGTAAAACTCTCTCTATTTGCATATGACATGATCCTCTACATAGAAAACCCTAAAGCATCTTACAATTTTCTAAAATTTGTTTTTAATCAGCAAAACTTATAACTATATTCATATCTTACTTTTAAATTATTGTCTTTAGCTAAAGTCTCCTAACCTCACTTGTGGTGCTGGTGTTTAGGTTAGGGTGAGGTAGTAGAAATGGCAAAAACTGGAATGACTCAGATATTTAGCAGGCAAAAATCAAGAGGAATGGAGATGAAGGTGATAAGGGAGAAAGTGTCAAGAGTGACTTCTGGGTTTCCGGCTCATCAAACTGGATGGATGGTAACACTCATTAGGGCAGAAACTATTAAGCCAAGTTCATGTTAGGGACTGGCAATTCATGAATTTATTTTTGGACATATTAAATTTGAGATATTTCTGACATATATACAAGGAGATATCAAATGGCTATTGAAAATGTTGTCTTAGAGCTCAGAGTATGTTAAGTAAGTATAAGTAATTAATTAGTTAGCTAGCTGCTGCTGCTGCTGCTGCTGCTAAGTCGCTTCAGTCGTCCGACTCTGTGTGACCCCATAGATGGCAGCCCACCAGGCTCTGCTGTCCCTGGGATTCTCCAGGCAAGAACACTGGAGTGGGTTGCCATTTCCTTCTCCAATGCATGAAAGTGAAAAGTGAAAGTGAAGTCGCTCAGTCGTGTCCGACTCTTCGCGACCCCATGGACTGCAGCCCACCAGGCTTTTCCATCCATAGGATTTTCCAGGCAAGAGTGCTGGAGTGGGGTGCCATTGCCTTCTCCAGCTAGCTAGCTAGTTAGTTATAAATAGTGTGGCATTTGAATTAATTTATTGAAGAGTTCACAAGCTATTCAGAGAGACAGCATATATTAATATATACAAAACATAAAAGTATTTATATAGCCAAACCATAAGTGTTATGAGAGGAATAAACCAAATATCATAAGACCATATAAAAGGAAGCAAGTAATTCTTTTGAGTGATGAGTCTGGAGTATAAAGATGAGAAAATGTAACAGAAATTGTGAAATTTTATCTGGGTCTTGATAGAACATTGAACAGTGTCATTCTTAACTGAGTGAACAATACAGTCTCAGAGGCATTAAGCTCATGGCACATTTGAGGACCAATAAACAGTCTTTTGGGGAGGGATATAATGAGGAGAAAGACACTTTTCCTGCATCTTTAATTGCTGCAAAGAGGAATCTTTGAAAGTGCTGCTCATCAACTTTTCTCTTTCCAATAATCTTTTATTTGTAATTCAACCAATTTTCATTTTAACAAAATTAGGTAATAAACGTCTAGACTCAATTATTTCATTTTTGCCTGCACTTATGTAAATATTCTGTGCTTTTTGGCAGTATCTTACATAAAATGCTCATGTAGTGGCTTTAGAGGCTTGTTATCCTAGTGCTTGATTTCCAGTAGGAGAATTATGTACTCCTGATATTATAAAAGGTATTGGTGTGTATTTGAAGGACAGTTCCAGAAATAATTATTCCCAGAAGAAACAAAGTAATTTTATAGCCATTGTGTTAGAGTTGGAGATTCTACCAGAGTGTAGCAAATAAAGCCTTTTACTTGGTGTTTTGACTGCTGAAAATAAGACGTTTGAAGAACACTTAGACTGAATGCTCATGTAATGTATTCTGTCAGAGTGCCAGAAACAATAAAGCTCAGAAGGCAAACAGATTAAGAAAACACCAAAAGGATGGTTTTGAGAGCCTACATAGGAACTCTGAACACAAATTAAAATCATCTTCACCTTCACAATAAACTACACAGAGGAATTCATAGATTAAAAGTTTTTAAATCTAACTCAATCTTTGTTAAAACATCACATAAAAATCTAATTGTTACTAATTTTATTGCCAAATATGGCTGAAATAATTAAATGTATGATTAGTTATTATGCCAAAGAATGGTTACAGAGATTACTTGATAGTTAATGCTTAAATTATCTTTCTCTTTCTGCCTCTGAAATTTAAAGAAATTTTAAAGACTAGATATTACATAAGGAAGATCTCTCTGTAAAGAGGCTGAATAGTTAGGAAGTGAAAGGATACTATTGTAGGGTCTTAAAAGGCTAGACACTCTTAAAATTTACAAATCACCACTTCCAAGCATCATATATCAGGGAATGGTAAGGAAGTGAGAATGGAAATTAAAGAAACTTCAGACAACACTTTGATCTTAAACGCATTCAATTCAGGGAACATACCAGGGGAGGAAAAAGAGATGGTAATATAATGCTTGCATTTAACTTTCAACTAGATAAAAATGTAAATGCACACCAGAAAGAAATGCAGTAACTGTTAGATTAAGCAATGATTTATTTAGCTAGGTGAATGAACATCAGAAGTGCTGTTGCATTCAGGAGATGGCGTTGGTGGGTGAATGGTTTAGATGACCTGTTCTTTCTCTAATTTTTAAAACAACCCAATTCCCTTAAAAAACTGAGACTTTTTAAAGTATCTTGGGATAAACAGACTCTATGCTTTACATAATACTGATAATTAGAAATGCATGTTTATTCTATTTGCTATTTTTATTACCTTGGAATTTTTAAAATTGAATTCCATATTTTAAAATATGTGCAAATTTAATATGGTGATATGTTCTGTCATTTATGTAGTTTATTGTAATTGATTGATTTTTCAAAATGGTTTTTCATTACACTGTGAAAGTGGTAGGCATTACTAACATGATTAGTCCCCTCAGAAAAAATAGTCTCAGATAGGCCTAAGGGTTTTCATATCTCAGAAAATTTATTAGTAAAAGTCAAGATTATTCAGTAATTCAGAGTACTTTCTACAAGATTGCATTATAGATTTGGGGATCAGAGGAGTGTCAAGATTAGAAGCATTTTATGTTTTTTTCAGGACATGTAAGCTTTTTTGTCATCAGAATTTTAGAATGTGGCTACATTTGCTCTCTCTGAGCAAGCAATGAAGATTCGATTTGGAAAAGACATAGAATGAATTTCTTGGTTAAACTGTGTAAGCATGAGAATGGAATCTTGAGGAATGTTATGTTTTCCTCAAATAGAACATGCATGCATAGTCTTTGAACTGACTTGAGAATGTAATTTGGGGTAGGATAGTTATAGAGCTTTCTACCAATAATACAGCTCTAGGAGATGTTCTGGACCTCCTAAGATCTTCATCTATCTGAGGCTATAGTCTATATACAGACACAGTCTATACCCCTTTTCTTTTCAGGAATCCTACAGAAATAAAGTTTTCTTTACTGTTGAATATGCCAGGAGTAAGAATTATAAAGGTGAACTAGGAAGGTCTGAGATCACAAAATAACCTATTTCTAAATCCCCAATGCATTCTTCTTTTCCTCCCTTTGCCCTTCCCCACCCCCATCTTTTACTTCTAAAAGGTTTGTTGAATTTAGAGTCCTCTTGGTGGGAAAGGGCTGGTGCAAATGTGATTTATTTTCATTATAATTATAATTATAACAATGGATATACTTTAAGAAGTACTTCTGCATTCTAAGCACTGTGCTATACTTGTAAAACATTAACAGCAACACTATGCAATTGGTATGTAAACATCATTTCTTAAGGTAACTGATTTATTTAGAATTCAGTGTTTAAATCACAATTGGTCTCCATTGTGTTGTAGTACAGAAATTAGACATTTTAAAAGGTTTCACAGTAAGATAGAAAAATGGGTCAATCTTGGATGAGGCCAGATGGTGACTGAGTCAAGACCTTAATGGATGGCATTAATTTCTATTAGTTTCTAGGTGTTCAGAGTCTGGTCTTCAGCTTTTTAACCTCATAAACTCAATTTTGTTAGTGCTTGGACTTGACTGAGCAGTTGTTTGCTGATACATTTTATCCAAATTGACATAAGATTGACATATGTAATAGAAATGCAGACATAATCTCCCATGTGAAGTATGACAGACAGGTTGGGTATTTGCATTGGAGTGACCAGTAATAGTCAGAAGTTACTTCAAGCAAAGGAAGTCAGAATAAGATGACACAGTTATACAATTCAAATAACACCAGTGTCACACACCCTTAAGTCTCTCTGCAGAAGGTAACATGTACACATTTCCATTGTAAAGTGATACCTGGACTCTTGAAAAACTCTGTATCCTGAAGAACTCTATACTAAAAATTATAGGATTATGGGAAAAATGGGATTGGGACAGATCACCCCAAACCTATGTAACTGTGTATCTAGAACACTAACAAAAACAGTTAATTGGTCCCTTGAGAGCGTACTTGAATAACTTGGGGAGGCAGCTCATGGTAGCTTCAGTTTGCACCATGAGAGGCTATAAATGTACAAGAGCAGTTGAGTGTAAATGCTGACCTGTTGGAAGCTGAGCTCAGAGTTACTGTGGCTGCCACGACACTAAGTATGACCCGCCACAAGTCCAGAGCAAGAGTGGTGGGACATCTTACTGGGGAAAGTGACCTGCGTACACAGGCTCATTATCATTCTGCTCTCACAATTGCAGCTCCACATGCCTAGAGAAAAAAGCATGTGTAAAACATCCCATTTCTGTTATGTTAACATAATCCCTGTTTTTGGTACTCTTAAAGAAATGGAGACTAAATGGTTTAACATTTCGTCTACTTACAAGAAAACATACATGATAATTTTTGAGTGTTTAGAGAAGGCACACTATATTTAAATGAATCTTTAGCTTAAGAGCTAATATGTTAAAAAAATTCTAAGGGAAGAAACTATCTAGCAATATACACATTGAGGAGTGTGAGAAGTTCTGTGATAACCTCAAGATTCAACTGCTCAGCTTCCTTTAACCTTTTGTTGGCTTCTTTCTAACACTCATAATAAGCTAGCCCACTTTTATGTAATAATACTCCTGTCAGTTTTTTCATTTATTCTCCAGATTATCAAATTGCTGACTTTTTTTTAGCACCTTGTATGAGACAGACATAGAAGTATTTTCTGAAGTTAAGTAAAAAGCTTACTGTTAGTCACTTCTTATCATCATCAGCATATTCTTATTTTTGAGGGGTCAGTGTTGGAAGGGGAAGGGGTGATGGTTAGAACTTTAGGGATTGCAAGCTTTTCAGAGATTCACAATTCAGTGCCATGAACATATATGGAATTTTGACTAGATAGTATACAACTGCCCTTCCACATTTTCTGAACTGCTATACCTAGCAAAGCACTTTTCTTCTAGTAGAGACTTTGACAAATGATTAATGTAAGTGATGATTGTAAAGTCAGCTGTGTTGTTTTCTTTCCTTTATTAAAAAATACAGAAATATCAAATAAAAATTTAAAAATTCCCATAATGATTTTTGGAGAATAAATTATCCATTTTCTAACTGGTTTGTTGTGCTAAACAACATGCAAATTATCATCAAAATGCCATTTCTTTTTGACTTTTTATTGATCCTCAGTCCTTTTTTCAGTGAGGGTGAACTTCTCTGTCCCAGGGAGAAAGTTTCAGCAGGTCCTAGAGTTTTTACATTTTGACAAAAATAACAGACAGCTCTAAAGTTACTTCAGTATCAAACAATCTGATTCAGAAATTAGTGTGAAATTTGTAATGATGAAAGAACAAAAGTTTCTCTATGTTAAGTATTCTTCCCTGCTCCTTCTTCAATTGGATTCAGAGTGGAAGCCTATAGAGAGCTCTTAGTAGCTCTTCTTTATCCTTCCGATTTGTTTGTCTCCATACTTCTGAAATGGTTAACTCTCTGCCAAAGTTGATGTTTGAGGGTGGTGCATAGAGGGGCAGGAATGATAGGGAATAAACCAGTT
>ML662497.1:2894301-3089391 GCA_007570785.1 Antilocapra americana
TGAGGGTGGTGCATAGAGGGGCAGGAATGATAGGGAATAAACCAGTTCTTTTTAGCTAGGTGTCTTTGTGCTCTTTGGGCTGTTAGTTAAATTTGACACTTGCCGGGAGCTGTCAGGATGCCCCCTCACTCAGATGACAAAATCAGAGACTGAGAAGGAAACTGCAATTCGGATTTTCCTTCGGGGCATCCCAAGGCAAGGCCCCTCCTGGTATTTTTCTTGGGAAGTTCTGTTTATGCTCTAAATATTAGCTCATCTCAGGTCAGTCCCAGTTAGAAAAAATTCATCCTGAGATAATTCCCTCAGACCTTATTTCCCTCAGAGGATCCGGGAAGGCAGATTCCCTTTCCCGAGGACAAAGGAGGAATAAGGGACATTTAAATAGATTACTATACCTCCTACTAGCTACTGGGGAGTTTACCAAGAGTTCTCTGGGGGTCATGTCAAAGCCACCACCAGAAGGGCTCGTACTTAGGTCACCTTTCCACAACCCACTCCCCCGAACACTCCACGGAGGAGGCTCCCTTCCTTGAAAAAACTAGGCTGGAATGGGACTTAGGAATGCTCATAACTGTGGCCAGCATAGTTGGAGACACTGTTTGCTTTATGATAGTGTAGACATAGGAATTCATTTTAGTATTTGTAAGGTTAATAGGGTTTCATTGTTAAAGCAGTGCTGCTAAACTGTCTCTTTGTCCTCTTTTCTCTTTCCTTGTAAAAACCAAAATAGGTTAATAGAATAAAAAAGTTTCAAGCTTAAGCCCCTCTCTCTAGCTTCTTCATAGTTGCACCTAATAAGAGAAATGTAACCTTTCTATTTAGATTGATGTACTTATCCGAAGTATGCTGGAGACATTCAAATGGTAAACATACTATTGTTAAGTCTAATTATGCATAAATCCGACCTTTTTGCAGGGAAAATGAGCTTAATGTTAAAGTTGTTGATGGTAGGCAGAAAACAAAAGATTGTACAGAATATTTGTGATGTAATGGGGATGTATTTTGGCTATAAAACTGTAAACTAACAAAAATAGAGGGAGAGACTTCTCCATCACCCCCAAAACTAACAGCAATAAAGAGAGACTGCTTCATCACTACACATCGACTCAGCTCAGTTCTTCCGCTGACGCCATTCATCCCTCAAGACCCCCGACCCGCTGAGGCTGGACCCCGGCAGATACTACTATGTGGAGATGCAACTGATTAAAGCTGACTGTCTCATTGTATGACTTAGGATTTTTACAAGTTCCCTGATGGGCTGTTTTTCTTGAAATTCAGTTGACATTAGTAGATGCACCACATGCAGAGTAGAGCTCTTTTCATAAATAAGTTTCTTTTCATTCACTTTGTCAGTTTTTCATGTCCTTTTTGTATCCTTGGTATTGATGAGGGGACCAAACGATGGGAAGAGATTTTAATTCATCCCTTCTGTAAATTCCTCATATAGGATTGGAGGTATACCCTGTCATCTTTTTTAGCAGTCTCTTTATTGAAATTGGGGAAAGGGAGAGATTCATTCTAGTATTTTTTTAACACAGCAAACATCGCAATTATTAAATGTGTTGTAAATACTGATTTACAATTTTTTTTATTCTACCAAGGATGATCATGTCCCAGAAGGCATGGGTTCTTTTTTCTCATGGTTATACTGCCAGGCTAGTATAGTGCCTGGGATGTATGAATATTCAAAAATTATAATAAAAACAAAGCTTTTGCCCATATTTCATGGCTTTCACTTTCATTGACGTCTGATCAGTGATTATTTTTTATTACAAGTTCAGCTAACACTGAGGTTGGCTTTATAGAAGGGATTCCTGTGTTGGACTTGAAGCAGATTGTAAGTGGTGGTGGTAGTAAATTTATGTGGAAGCAGTTTGGGAGGATCATGGTGTACATTGCAGGCCAAGAGATCAGCAAGTGCCAAAATATGGGACAAAACACATTGGCGACCCTTGGATATTGCTGAAGTGTTTGGCAGAAGGAGGAAGGCAAGCGGTGAGATCAGATAATTCTTTGGGGGTTTTGTGTGCCACATCGAAGAGTAAGCACCTTATCTTTAGGATAACTGGGGGATTTTGAAGAATTATAAGTGAAAAACATGTTAATTGAGAGTAAGAAATGTTTTCATCAATTTATAAATGAAGAACTTGAAAATCCACTTATTGAATATACATTATATTTTGAAACAGTCATTATCAAAAATTTGTGTTTCTTTTGGTTACGTATGTACAGGTTTCAGTAGACCTTCACCATTATCCAGGAGCTACAGTTTTCAGACTTTCAGTTTTAGAAAAATAAAATGAAATTCTTGCTTAAGATAAGGAAGTGTTTGTTATTTTCACTTCATAATTATGAAGAGGAGGACCAGGCAATTTTACTTTTGAATCCTTGAAAGCTGAACATTTCCACAAGCACTGATTTAATTCAAGTAAAAAGAAACAAAATTCAATACAGAAACATTAAAATGCAGGAGAAATGCATTTTTATTTTATACAAGTTGGTAGATGCCAGTGGAGGAAAATAGAAACTGAGTAAGATGGGAGTCAAAACCGCAAGGAGAATGGTGTTTTGCCACGTCCCCCTATCATTTATATGAGGGGTGTGTACTGTAATGGGAGTAAAGTATCAGGAAGCATGTCTGAGACAGCAAATTAGACAGTACAAGAAACTCAAATCTATTTTCTGGCTCAAAGAAGGGCAGTCATTCAAAACCTGTTTAAATTGTGATGAGGTTTAAAAGCCGAGGTTTAAAAGCTGCAATTTGCACAGGCAGCAACTCTTTTAGGTGGAGAGTAATATTTGCTTAAAGGTCATTAAAGGACCTCAGGAAAATACAAGTAGTAATTGGAATTTCCTCAGGAAACAGAGCTTTTGTCATTTGTGGCAAAAAATATCTCCAAATCTCCTGAGTGAGTACAGGAGCTTCCTACTTCCCAGAAAAGGATCAAGAGAAGAATGAAGATCATAGAATTAAAATGTGAGTTGCTAAAGAGGGCAAAGATTTTGAAGCAAGAGAAAAAAGGTGATATTTCTGAAGAATTAGCTTTAAATCATGCACATTTATTATAGCCAGACTTGGCATTACAACTGCTGGTTAAAGCATGTCAGAGGTTTCAATATAAAACTCCTATTAGAAGTGGTTATTGTTTAAAATTAGCTATCCAGGTCTTTACTCATCCCATACCATCTGGCAGACACATACAAGCCAGATGTCCCATATCTTTATACAGTTTCGAGTCACTGGGTTTACACCCAAAACTATAAATACAGAATTCTGGGGAAAAGCTAAGATATAGTTCATGTTTTCAATTTACTCTACTCTATCATTAATTCCAATATATGTACTCATAATACCCACTCCACCATAACCCAAATCTTCATGTTACTGAAGAAGAACCTATATTCAGTTTGCGTCTCCCTGGTCCACTCTCTATTCCTCCTGCAGTATGTTTGGGAGAAGAGCAGTAGATAATTGGCTTCTGACTGGATTTGACCAGTAGGAGATAGTGGGACGACATCAGCAGGCAGAAGGAAAGCGAAAGTGATAGACTTATTCCTCTGACTCCCTTCCTTTACCCCGACTCCTGGTTTATTTGGGGTGAGCTCCCCCAGGTGTGTTTCTGTCCAGTTAAGGTAATCACTAACTCCCTTCTCCCTTTAGCTTTGGGGTAGTAGTTGCTCTCTTCTGCTGCTATCTCCAAAGCACTGTTCCATCTCTCATCAGTTTTCCTTAATCTCGTTGTTCTTTGGTAAATCAATCAATCTTTCATTTGAGTGTGCCATCTGTTTTCTCCCAGGAATCTGATTGATAGGTATCCACTTACTAAAAGGTAAAAGGCTTATTGGCTTGTGAGGAAATATTTTTCATGTGGTTTACTAACCAGAAAACCAAATAGTCAGTGCAAGAGATAGATAGTAAGTCCTGACTTTCTACTTTACACTTATCAAAGCCTCTGGAATTCTTTGGTGAGATGTTGGGCTAGTGGCTTCATGTGTGTACTCAGCCATGGCCAACTCTTTGCAGCCCCATGAGCTGTAGCCCACCAGATTCCTCTGCCCAGGGAATTTTCCAGGCAAGAATATTGGAGTGGGGTGCCATTTCCTACTCAAGGGGGTCTTCCCAACCTAGGGATTGAACTCCCACCTCTTGTATCTCCTGCATTGGCAGGTAGATTCATTACCACTGCACCACCTGGGGAGTCCCAGTATTCCCATATTTCCAGTTAATGTTCAGATATGAAGGCTTTATTTTGGAATGAATTTTTGATGTTTGAGAAATATATGTATATTCCAAATACTTTTCTTATTTTATTGTTACACTCATTTGTTGGTCAGTCTCTAAGTCGTGTCTGATTCTTTATGACCCCATGGATTGCAGCAAGCCAAGCTTCCTTGTCTTTCACTATCTCCTGGAGTTTGCTCAAAATTATGTCCATTGAGTCAGTGATATCATCCAATTATCTTATCCTCTGTTGTCCCCTTCTCCTCCCCTCAACCTTTCCAAGAATCAAGGTCTTTTCCAATGGATATAAAAGTATAGATTGCAATATTATAAAACAATCAGCAATAAATTAAGTATATAGTTTTTTAAAAAAGTATAAATTGCCTTCTCACTCTAAGTTGTGTTTTTCCATCCTTATAGATCCTAAGTAATGGGGAAGATAGCTATAAGTCTAACTCTTTTCCTTTTAGAGGAGTTTGAGTGGGTGCTATGTGGTGGTCATTTTCAAAGTATTCTTCTCCTTTAGCTCCCAGAATCTTCTTTCATTCTTTTCCCTTTTACTCCATGTCCTTTTCAATGAAGGTTAGTCGCCTGTTGCTTTTGGATTAAGCATGTCAAGAGAGCGTTTAATTTCTCCTGTAATGTTTCTAGTTTCAAGAAGCCAATTAGTCATCTGGTTTATGTTGTTCATTTGATAGTAGTTCTGTGATGCCTTAATTTCAACAAGATGGCAAAGGAAACAAAACAAGTAGCTTGGCATCCTATCTAGTTATTATGAGCCTGTAAATTGGAAAGGGTGAAATACAGCTTTCTGTGATTCTCCACAAAAGGAACCATTGTGCACTGCTGATGGGCAAGTGAATCTGTACAGACAATATGGGAGACAGTATTGAGGTGAAAATTAAAAAATAGAACTACCATACAATCCAGCAATTCCTCCCCTAGATATTTATCTGAAGAAAGCAAAATGAATTTGAAGATATATGCATCCAATTTTCATAGAAGCATTTACAATAGACAGTTATGGAAGCAACCTAAATGTCCATCTACAGGTAAATGGATAGAGAAAATGTGATACACACACACACACACACACACACACACACACGAATGTTACACAGCCATAAAAAAGAATGACGTGATGTCATTTTCAGCAACACAGATGGACCTAGAGATTCATACCAAGTGAAGTAAGTCAGACAAACACAAATATTGGGTTGGCCAAAATGTTTGTTTGGATTTTCCCCAAAGATATTATGGAAAAAACAAAACAAACTTTTGTCCAACCCAGTGGCATATAATATCACCTATATGTGGATTCTAAACTTATTCATAAAAGCAAAAATAGAGTCACAGATGTATAAAACAAACTTATGGTTACCAGGGTATAAGTAGGGGCAAGAGATGAATTGGGAAATTGAAACGAACATATACACACTGCTATATATAAAATAGATAACTAATAAGGACCTACTGTATAGTACAGGCCACTCTTCTCAGTATATGATAATGACCCGTATGGGAAAAGAATCTTAAAAAAGAGTAGATATATCTATATGGGAAGCTTTTCATTTTGCCATACAACAGAAATCAACACAACATTTTAAATCAAGTGTACTCCAATAAAATTTTGTTAAAAAGCAATTGAGATTGAATACAAAGCAAAAAAAAATTAATGAAACTTTGCCATACATGACGACATAGATGGACCTGGAGGATATTATTGATTAGTGAAATAAATCAGAGAGAGAAAAACAAATGCCATATGTTTCTACTTATATGTGGAATCTAGAAAATAATAAAACAGAAAGGAGAGGAGTGGGAGGAGGGACAAAATAAGTGAAGGGGATTAAGGTGCAAATACTAAGTATAAAATAAGTCACAAGGATGTAATGTACAAAACAGGAACTGTAATCAATATTTTTAATAACTTTTATGAAGTATAATTTATAAAAATATCAAATTCCTATTTTTGTACACCTGAAACTAGTATGTTGTAAGTCACTCTACTTCAATTAAAAGAAGAAACTCTTCTTCTTATAAGTTCATACTGTTTCTACATTATGTATTTGGCACCAGCTCAAATGGTCTTATGACATTCTTTTTACAGTTCCCTTCCTCATACAGAGGAAAATACCACATCATAAAGAATTATGTTTCAAGAAATTTCCAAGTCAGCTGCTTGGGACTCAGAGAACATAACTTTCATGGAAATGATGATCCAAAGTCAAAAGAAGCTTAGGTTTTCTAATTTACACAGAGAAAGTCCATCTAGTCAAGGCTATGGTTTTTCCAGTTGTCATGTATGGATGTGAGAGTTGGACAATAAAGAAAACTGAGTGCTGAAGTATTGATATTTTTGAACTGTGGTGTTGGAGAACTCTTGAGAGTCCCTGGGACTGCAAGGAGATCCAACCAGTCCATCCTAAAGGAGATCAGTCCTGGGTGTTCATTGGAAGGACTGATGTTAAAGCTGAAACTCCAGTACTTTGGTCACCTCATGCAAAGAGTTGACTCATTGGAAAAGACCCTGATACTGAGAAAGATTGAAGGTGGGAGGTTAAGGTGGAGACAGGATGAGATGGTTGGTTGGCATCACCAACTCAATGGACATGAGATTGGGTGAACTCTGGGACTTGGTGATGGACAGGGAGGCCTGGTGTGCTGCCATCCAGGGGATTGCAAAGAGTCAGACATGACTGAGAGACTGAACTAAACTGAACTTACATTTAAGTCCATAGCATAGCTAATGTGTAACACTAACCTCAATTCCTAGGAGCAGAATGTCACTGAGAGAAAGAAACTTAATAAGATGAAGCAGGACTTGCTCCTCTTATTGTTCAGGAAAGAAAATGCTATTAGAACTTCTTCCCCATCTTCATGTATATCCCACAGATGTACCATATACTCCTGCCTTACGGCAAAAGTAAAACTACTCTCTATCTCACAACTGAGTTGTCACATTCTCCTCAAATGAGCTACTCCTCCTGAATCAAATTAGGCCAGTCTCTGAATATCTTCCTTCTGATAGGAAGAATGTTGTATGTTTGAATAAACTCCACTGTGTGAACAAAAATCAGTAGCTTTTCATATTCTTTGAAATAATTGTAGTTTTTTAAAGATGTTAACTTTATCATGGGTTTCTTGAGTAGTTGAATTTTGAGTAAGAATAATAAGGAAGTCAAGTGAAACCAGGAAGTATGAAGACCAGAAATTAAAAATGGGAACGCTGCTGATTGATAGAGCACCATTGAACATTTTCTGCCTTTTTATTGCTTTTCCTGTCTCTGCTTCAAAGCTCAGAGATTCTCTGAGAGTTTTAAGTTTCTCTCTTGATAATGGCATTAGGAGAAAAGGGTGAGCAACCTTTTATGGTAGGACTGTTTATGCTGTTATTTCACTTATCTGGATTGTAAACAAGCTAAGCCATATCTCACATTTATTATTCTCATAAACGGCCAAGCACAGTGGCCTGTATAAGGAGGTACTTTAATAAACATTTATGGAATGGTTGGGTCAAAATATATATCCTCTCTCTTTTTTGTTTATTTGAATGATCCATTTCTTCCCTGTCTTTTTCATACTTCAAAGTTATACAGCCTGTTCTAAAATCTTACATGGGCTTTTCTCTTTCTAGGTCTTGCAATTCATAATGTAGTCCTTGAGGATAATTGTGTTTGAATTTGCCTTCATATTGATTTTACCTCTTTGGACTGTTTTTGTCTCTGTGCCATTACTAGAACACCCCTGGGTAGAAGTACTTTCTTCTAGCAGAAGAAAAAAATAATTCAGTTAAAATAAGTGTCATGCAAGAAGAATAGATAGCATGGATAGGAATTTGCTAGGTAGACTAACTTGGAGAAAAGAATATTCCAATCAGAAGGAATACTTTATGCATGTAAGAATAAGTTGGCATAATATAAAATCACATATTGAATTTTAAAGCACACTACTGCTGGGCAAAATATGTGAGGGAGCTGAGTGATGGGAGATCAACAGTGCGTAGACAGATTGTGAAGGCCTTTGAATGCATGTAAATGTATTTTAAAAATGTTCTGAAGAGTTTTGAGTAGGATTCTGAAATAATTACCTTTTCAGCCATTATTGAAAAGATTATGCTGAGAGCAATGTTGATGTACTGAGAAAATAGAGTATGGGAAACAAGTAGGCATCCAGGTGAGAGAAAATGAGGTCCTGAGTAATTGCAGTCACAGAAGAATTGAGGCAGAAGGGCAGATTTTAAATCAGAGTAGCAGTGCAAATGGGATTCCATGGTGGCTCAGTGGTAAAAGATGTGCCTGCCAAGCAGGAGACATGGGGTCTGATCCCTGGATTGGGAAGATCCCCTGGAGATGGAAATGGCAATCCATTCCAGTATTCTGGCCTGAAAATCTCATGGACAGAGGAGCCTGATGGCTACAGTCCATGGGATCACAGAGTTGGACACGGCTGAGGAACTGAGCAGGAAATATGAGAGGTGCAGATTTGACAGGGATTGATGATCACTTGAACGTGGAATTAGAAAGACGTGGGATCTGGGATAACCCTCGCAATAGGATTTAGGATGACACAGGATTTTATTTTTCTTTTCCCCAGCTATTTTCTGACAAAAGTGAAGAGGCAATTTATAAAGAAAGTAGTTGCAAAGACTTCAGAATGCTTGAACCCAATTTTCCAGTCTTTTGTCTCTGCTATCAGTAAAAGTATTTTCTTATTCTTAATTAGAGAATAGCCATACCTCCCACGATAGTTTGATCACTCACCTAGAGATAGACATCCTTGAGTGTGAAGTCAAGTGGGCCTTAGGAAGCATCGTATGCACAAAGCTAGCAGAGGGGATTGAATTCCAGCTGAGCTAAGTTAAATCCTAAAAGATGATGTTGTGAAAGTGCTACACTCAATATGTCAGCAAACTTGGAAAACTCAGCAGTGGCCACAGGACTGGAAGAGATCAGTTTTCATTCCAATCCCAAAGAAAGGCAATGCTAAAGAATGTTCAAACTACTGCACAATTGCATTCATTTCACGTGCTAGCAAAGTAATGCTTAAATTCTCCAAGCTAGGCTTCAACAGTACGTGAACCAAGAACTTCCAGATGTACAAGCTTGATTTAGGAAATACAGCAAAACCAGAGACCAAATTGCCAACATCCATTGGATCACAGAAAAGGCAAGAGAATTCCAGAAAAACATCTGCTTCATTGACTATGCTAAAGCCTTCATGTAGATCACAACAAACTGTGGAAAACGCTTTAACATATGGGAATACCAGACCACCTTACCTGCCTCCTGAGAAACCTTTATGCAGGTCAAGAAGCAACAGTTAGAACCGGACATGTAACAGTGGACTGGTTCCAAATCAGGAAAGGAATACATTAAGGCTGTTTATTGTCACCCTGCTTATTTAACTTATATGCAAAGTACATCATGTAAAATACCAGACTAGATGAAGCACAAGCTGGAATTAAGATTTCTGGGAGAAACATAAATAACTTCAGATACGTAGATGTCACCAACCTTACTGCAGAAAGCAAAGAGGAACTTAGCTTCTTGATGAAGATGGAAGAGGAGAGTGAAAAAGCTGGCTTAAAACTTAACATTCAAAAAGCAAAGATCATAGCATCCAGTCCCATCACTTAATGGCAAATAGTTGGAGAAACAATGGAAACAGTGACAGACTTTATTTTCTTGGGCTTCAAAATCACCCTGGCCAGTGACTGCAGCCATGGAATTGAAAGACAGTTGTTCCTTGAAAGAAAAGCAATGACAAACTTAGTGTATTAAAAAGCAGAGACATTACTTTTCCTTCAAAGATCTACATAGTCAAAGCTATGGTTTTTCCAGTAGTAATGTATGGATATGAGAGCTGGACAATAAAAAAAGGGTGAGTGCTGAACAATTGATGCCTTTGAACTGTGGTGCTGGAGAAGACTCTTGACAATCCCTTGGACTGCAAGGAGACCAAACCAGTCAGTCCTAAAGGAAATCAGTCCTGAATATTCATTGGAAGGACTGAGGCTGAAGCTGAAGCTCCAATACTTTGGCCACCTGATGCGAAGAGTTGACTTATTAGAAAAGACCCTGATTCTGGGAAAGATAGAAGGCAGGAGGAGAAAGGGATGACACAGGGATAAGACGGTTGGATGGCGTAACAAGATCAATGGACGTGAGTTTGAGCAAACTCCAGGAGATAGTAGTGAACAGGGAAGCCTGGCATGCTGCAGTCCACGGGGTCACAAAGAGCTGGACATAACTGAGTGACTGAAGAACAACAACACACATTCCAAAAGGCCAGACTGCATTCTTAATAGTTCACAATAACACATACATTCCAATGTGGAGTTTAGGAAACCATTTTGAGGTAAAGCAAAATTCTGCACCCACTTTAAATGCTTAATAAGTTGAACTGAATGAGTAATTTAAGTGAAATGTGTGATTTTTTTTCAATATTAAATTTATATTGAGGTTCAGTTAGTGCACCCTTCAGTGTGACCTAGAGATAGCCAAAGTTAAAGAACTAGACTGAAAACTGACATTAAATCTCAATTTGGTCAAATCATTTTTTATTTATTCTTTTTCACTTATTTAAAGCAAGATGTTAGGAATATGCAAAGTATTCCAAAGAGGAAATAAAGGGGTATCTTTCTCTTATGTAGTTTAATGCCAGTGGTTTGATAATCTATTTTAGTTTTGCTTTAAGTATCAGAGTTTGTGTGTAGGTGCATGTATATATGTATGAGTGTGTGTGTATATATTCCTAAACTTTATTTAAAGATAATTTTTTAAAAGTAAACTTCTGAACTTGTGGTTTAGTATTTATTTAAGTTGGA
The DNA here is from genome assembly GCA_007570785.1 of Antilocapra americana. NCBI lineage: Eukaryota > Metazoa > Chordata > Mammalia > Artiodactyla > Antilocapridae > Antilocapra > Antilocapra americana. The sequence continues at coordinate 2,905,353 of ML662497.1, forward strand.
CTTGTCTCTCTTTGCAGCTCTATAATAGTAAGGCATAATTACTATTTTTTAAAGTTATTGTTCAGTTTTTCAAGTCCCCAACATTTAATTTTATTGCTCTCTTTTGTCTTTGAGAAGTTAATGGTGATATGGCACCTACTGTTTCTTAGGCAGATAAAGTATTTTTGTCTCATTAAAGGACAGACCTGTGGTATTTTCAGGAGGATATTAAAAACAGCAGTTTTTGTTGGAAATTGTGCCTTTATGATAATACTGTAGGCTCTGCTGTTCTTCATGTATTTCAATGGCAAAAATGAAAAATTAATGCGTTGATCTTGACTTTAAAAATTCACTCCTTTGCTGCTTGATGATATTTTCCAGTGGATTATCTTGATGGTTGAAATGTTTATTATCTTTCATTGGCTAATTCTTGAGATTAGACTTTAGGACGTTGGTCTGGAAAACGTTTTATTTTCATCTGTGTTCTTTTAAAATTTTTATTAGACGCTGCTTTACAATGTTGTATTAATTTCTACTATACAACAGAGTAAATCAACTATATATATGCACATATACCCTCTCTTTTGAATTTCATTCCTACCTAGGTCATGAAAGAGCCTGAGTAGAGTTCCCTTTGTTATACAGTAGGTTCTCATCACTTATCCATTTTATATGTAGTACTAATGGTGTATAAAAAATGATCAACCTACCACACAATTGTGCTCACTTCCCATGCTAGTAAGGTTATTCTCAAAATCCTTCAAGCTAAGCTTCAACAGTACTTGAACTGAGAACTTCCAGATGTTCATGAAATTCCAGTTGCTGGTTTTAGAAAAGGCAGAGGAACCAGAGTTTAAATTGCCAACATTCTCTGGATCATGAAGAAAACAAGGGAATTCCAGAAAAGCATCTTCCTCTCTTCTGTTTCACTGATTATGCTAAAGTCTTTGACTGTGTGGATCACAACAAACTGTGGAAAACTCTTAAAGAGATGGGAATTCCAGACCATCTTACCTGTCTCTTGAGAAACCTCTATGCAGGTCAAGAAGCAAAAATTTCGATCCAGGCATGGAACAACTGACTGGTTCACATTTGAGAAAGGAGTCAAGGCTGTATATTGTCCCCCTGTTCATTTAACTTATATGCAGAGCACATCATGTAAACTGGGCTGGATAAGCTATAAGCTGGAATCAAGATTTTTAGGAGAAATATCAACAGCCTAAGATATGCAGATGATACCACTCTAATGCAAGGTGGAACTAAAGAGTCTCTTGATGAGAGTGAAAGAAGAGAATGAAAAAAGCTGCTTAAAACTGAATATTAAAAAAAAAAGAAAAAAAAGATCACAGCATCTTGTCCCATCACTTCTCTTAAATAACTTCTCAGAGTTTCTCTTCTTGGGTTCTTAAATCACTGGAGTGGTGACTGCAGTCATGGAATTAGAAGACTCTTGCTTCTTGCAGGAAAGCTATGACAAACCTAGATACTGTATTAAAAAGCAAAACCATCACTTTGCTGACAAAGGTCCTTATAGTCAAAGTTATTGGGACTTCCCTGGTAGTCAAGAGGTTAAGACTTTACCTTCCAATGCAGGGGTGTAGGTTCAATCTCTGGTAGGGGAGCTAAGATCCCACATGCTTTCAGGCCAAAAAAAAAGCTGTGGTCTTTCTGGTAGTCATGTACAGATATGAGAGTGGACCATAAAGAAGGCAGAGTGTCAAAGAATTGATGCTTTGAACTGTAGTGCTGGAGAAGACTCTTGAATGTCCCTTGGACAGTAAGGAAATCAAACCAATGTGGTGATGAACATTGGGGTACATGTGTCTCTTTCAGTTCTGGTTTCCTCAGTGTGTACATTGTTTACAATAGCCAGGACATGGAAGCAACCTAGATGTCCATCAACAGATGAATGGATAAGAAAGCTGTGGTACATATACACAATGGAATATTACTCAGCCATTAAAAAGAATGCATTTGAATCAGTTCTACTGAGGTGGACAAAACTGGAGCCTATTATACAGAGTGAAGTAAGGCAGAAGGAAAAACAACAATATAGTATACTAATGCATATATATGGAATTTAGAAAGATGGTAATGATAACCCTGTATGTGAGACAGCAAAAGAAACGCAGATGTATAGAACAGTCTTTTGGACTCTATGGGAGAGGGCAAGGGTGGGATGATATGGGAGAACGGCATTGAAACATATAAATTATCATATGTGAAATCAATCGCCATCCCAGGTTTGATGCTAGATACAGGGTGCTCAGGGCTGGTGCACCAGGATGACCCAGAGAGATGGAATCGGGAGGGAGGTGGGAAGGGGTTTCTGGAAGGGGAACACATGTATACCCATGGTGGATTCATGTCAATGTATGGCAAAACCAACACGATAATGTAAAGAAAATAAAAATTAAAAAAAATAAAAACTTTAAAAAAATAAATAAAGCTAGTGTGGAAGGAAAAAAAAAAAGGAAATCAAACCAGTCAATCCTAAAGGAAATCAACCCTGAATACTAATTAGAAGGACTGATGCTAAAGCTGAAGCTCCAATACTTTGTCCACCTGATGCTAAGATCCAACTCATTGGAAAAAAACCTTGTTGCTGGGAAATATTGAGAGCAGGAGGAGAAGAGGGCAACAGAGAATGAGGTTGAATGGCGTCACCAATTCAATGGACATGAACTTGGGCAAACTTCAGGAGATAGTGGTGGACAGTGCATGCTACAGTCCATTGGGTGACAAAGAGTCGGAAAGGATTTAACAACTGAACAACAATAGTGTATATATGTGAATCCCAGTCTCCCAATTCATCCTACCCTCCATTTCACCCTTAGTATTCATACATTTGTTCTCTGCATCTGTGTATCTGTGGTTTCCCTGGTGGCTCAGCTCTGCCTGCAATGCAGCAGACCCATGTTCCATCCCTGGGTCAGGAAAGTTCCCTGGATAAAGGAATGTCCATCCACTACAGTATCCTCGCCTGGAGAATCCCATGGACAGAGTCAGCCTGGAGGGCTACAGTCCATGGGGTCACAAAAAATAAAATATGACTGAGTGACTAACACACACTTCTGTGTCTCTATTTCTACTTTGTAAATAATATCACCAATATCAATATTTTCTGCTTCCACATAAATGCATTAATATATTTATCTTTCTGACTTACTTCACTGTGACTGTTTTTAGGTTCATACATGTCTCTACAAATGGCCCAAAAGAATTTTGCGAAGAATTCCTCTTTTATGGCTGAGTAGTATTTATTGATTGCTGGGAGAAATATCAATAACCTCATATACTCAGATGACACCACCCTTATGTCAGAAAGCAAAGAGGAACTAATGAGCCTCTTGATGAAAGTGAAAGAGGAGAGTGAAAAAGCTGGCTTAAAACTTAACATTCAAAAAACAAAGATCATGGCATCTGGTCCCATCACTTCATGGCAAATAGATGGGGAAACAGTGACAGACTTTATTTTCTTGGGCTCCAAAATCCTGCAGATGGTGACTGCAGCCATGAAATTAAAAGACACTTACTCCTTGGAAGAAAAGCTATGACCAACCTAGACAGCATATTAAAAAGCAGAGATGTTACTTTACCAACAAATGTCCATCTAGTCAAAGCTATGGTTTTTCCAGTAGTCATGTATGGATGTGAGAGTTGGACTATAAAGAAAGCTGAGCACCGAAGAAGTGATGTTTTTAAACTGTGGTGTTGGAGAAGACTCCTGAGAGTCCTGTGGACTTCAAGGAGATCCAACCAGTCGGTTCTAAAGGAAATCAGTCCTGAATGTTTATTGGAAGGACTGAGGCTGAAGCTGAAATACTTTGGCCACCTGATGCGAAGAACTGATTCATTGGTAAAGACCCTAATGCTGGGAAAGATTGAAAGTAGGAGAGGGGGACAACAGAGGATGAGATAGTTGGATGGCATCACCAATGCGATGAACATGAGTTTGAGTAGGCTCTAGGAGTTGGTGATTGACAGGGAACCCTGGCATGCTGCAGTCCATGGGGTCAAAAAAGTCAGACAACTGAGTGACTGAACTGAACTGAGTATCTATGCAAACATATTAGAGATAACTGAGTCCAACCTTTTGGAATTCAGATCAAGTCACTGGGGTCCAGAGTGTTAAGTTAGGCTGCTTTATTTCTTAGTCAACATGACCCAGAGCTAGAACTTCAGTGCTCTGGAGAATAAGTCAGTACTTTTGTCAGGTTAGGGCCTTGGTATGAAGGCTCGGCAATTGTTAGAAATAGGGAGATCTACATCCTGTTTTATGTGCTTAATGATTTCCTCAACTGATCTCTAGGCTTGGAGAGAAACCAGAAGGACTAGACTAAATTGTATGTCCCACAAAAAATGAGTCTACATATCTGCCAGTCTCAGTTATTTCAACAGCCATTTGTAGAGAAGGTACTGCATCCTCCTATGGAGCATTTGTAAAAATGAGGAATATTGAATTTCTTGTTTTGAACTGTTCATGGGGGAATCTGACACAAGTACAAATGATTCCAAAGGAATAGGCTGTCTAAATGTTATAGCAAAAATTAAAAACAGTGTTATGGTCCCATGGAAGAAAGAGCTAATTCTCTCTGTGCAGGGTGAGACCATGAAGGATCAGCCAGTTTTAAGAGTTAAAGAGTAGAAATATTAGTCTTCTAAGGAAAATAAAGCAAAGGAATAGAGACTTCAAAAGGCACAGATGTTTTTGAAATAATAGGTTTTTGAAACAACTTTGTCAGAGAGTGTCCAGGGACTAGAAAGAGAGATGAAGTGACAGTGTAAAGAATTTTACATGAAATACTATGTTCCCCCTCGCCGTGGCCCAGAGGAAAATTTGAGGTTATTGAAGGTTTTGATAAGAAAAGCAGATGAGAAATCAACTTGATTTGATTTAATTTTTTCCCAGGGGTTTTTGAAATCATATAGCCCAAACTATCCACTTTTACAAAACATCTCTACAGCCCCAGTTTTTTGTTGTTGTTGTTTTTCACTTGCTGAGTAATTTTCTACTGAAGATTTATGACCCAGTTTATGTTTCATGCATCTGGTGGTTTTCTTGACCCTTTGAGCATCAGCCCTTCTTATTTCTATAACTTGTAAAGGTTCTATACCACTAACAAATAATTTAGTACCTGGAACATGTTTAGCAACTTGATAGTTGCTCAGAAAGTACACATCAAAATTAGCAGTTATTGCTCAGAGTATTTTTACCCACTGCAGGGTCATTGTTTCATACCGCTTCCCCAGGACTAGCAGCTTTTACTATTTTACTCATTATTAATCTATAGAATAAATCAGAGCATAAGTACATGACTTAATAAGTGGACAAATGGGTCTTCTAGGGTTTTGAGTATTTCCATAGAAAGCACATTGTTTAAAATCAGTCTGCTCATGACTAATTATTTTAAGGAGCTGTAACTAGGTAGCAAATATTTTAGTAGCAGCTCCTAGCTGTATAATATCAGAATTACTGAGGTTTAGACACCTCAGTAGTACCAGGAGTACCATCACTTTCCTTAGTTTTGGACACTGCAACAGTGGTTCTCTTTTCATAATTTTACATTTATGCAACTGTGGAGATGTTTTAAATCTCCTTTTATCCAGACAATAAAGACCTATAATAACCTGTCAATTTATTACTGTACTTCTGTTGGGTTTTTGATGCAAGGTACAGGGTTAATCATGCTACATAACCTTACCATCTCCTCATGTTTATGCCCTGAACTAGTCTCTTGATAATCTGCAGATGCTACATTATCTTGCTACTTATTTATTTACTTTTTGACTCTATGTTCAAAACCAGATTGTAAGTCCCATTAAAAAGGAACTGTCCTAACATAGTCTTAAATTGTGTTCTCTGAAATAAGATGTAGAATAAGTGGGAAAGGAGAAAAAGCTGTTTGTACTTCAGGTTCCCTTTCACAAAGGAGAGGATTCAATAATAGGACATGTTTTTGTTGTTGTTAATGTGGTTGATGCCATTGATGATGACAAGAGAAAAGCTCTGACTCAATCTCCCTTACCACAGAACTTGCCTAGTTAATTGATTTTGACTTTATTTCAACCAGTGGGAAGCTAGTATGAGGTTATCAGCATATGTTTCATCAAGGGATGTGCTTTACAGATGAAAGCAAAGCATGTAATGCTTCTTGTGCAACAGAAAGCATATTATTTCAATTATCTGAATTAACTCCATATCCAGGTTTCTTCCAGGCAAATAGTTATTATTTGGGGGCAGTGGCTTGGATACTGTTGGATAACATTTAGATTAACATTTAAAGTACATGGCAACTTACCTACATAGTCCCATGTCTAGAAAGTAATTATTAAGGCTAAATCACATACATACTTTTAGCTTATAACATGATTTTGACCTTATTATCTATGTACTGATGCTTTTACCTGTAAGGAACTATAAGCAGTATCCTTTGGACATTAAATAATTAGTAGTAGAAACATTTTTGAAAGATTATCGGTGTTTGTAATATGTCACTTTTTTCCCTCGAGGTAGACAAATTCACAAAATATCTGAAATAATCTGGTTTGTTTCCTAAGGGGAGCATTTTTCGGATGGCTTTCTGACTTACAGCCAGGCATTTTTTTTTTTTGGTGGGGGGGCAAAATATCAATGTTTGAGGACAGAAATAGTCTCATTTCAGCCAGCAGAAATGTCATTTGGAAATACAGTGACCATTACCACCCAAAACATAAAGCACTTGTTAATGCTTGCAACATTACAGATATTAATGACACAATGATTTCATAAGAGATTGCTGTTCCCATACAGATGTAACTTAATAAAAAGAGACAGCAAAAGTAAGAGGAAGGCAGTAGAATGTTATTTCATAGAAGGTACAGTATTCAGGGGAAAAAAATTATCAGGACAGCACAAGGAACAGTGCCATATACATATACAGAGAGTTGAAAAATAAGGGAAAAATTAAAAAATGACACAGAGAACTGAAACAAAGAAGGAAGGAAAGCACAGGAGGAAGGGGAAGCAGGTTTTAAGGATTTTCTACAAGTTACCAAATGGATTCAAGGGATTAGATCTGATAGATTGAGTGCCTGAAGAACTATGGACAGTGATTCGGGTACACTGTACCATCTCAAAGAAAAAGAAATGCAAAAAGGCAAAATGGTTGTCTGAGAAGGCTTTATAAACAGGAAAGAAGAGGAACTGAAGGCAAAGGAGAAAAGGAAAGATATACCCATTTGAAGTTAGAGTTCCAAAGAATAGCAAGGAGACATAAGAAAGCCTTCTTCAGCAAACAATGCAAAGAAATAAAGGAAAACAACAAAATGGGAATGACTAGAGATCTCATCGAGAAAATTAGAGATACCAAGGGAACATTTCATGCAAAGATGAGCACAATAAAGGACAGAAATGGTAGGAACTGAACAGAAGCAGAAGATATTAAGAAGAGGTTACAAAAATACACAGAAGAACTATACAAAAAAGATCTTCATGACCCAGATGATGGTGTGATCACTCACCTAGAGCCAGACATCCTGGAATGCAAAATCAAGTGGGCCTTAGGAAACCTATTACTACAAACAAAGCTAGTGGAGGTGATGGAATACCAGCTGAGCTATTTATAATCCTAAAAGATGATGCTGTGAAAGTGTTGCACTCAATATGTCAGCAAATCAGGAAAACTCAGCAGTGGCCACAAGACTGGAAAAGGTCAGTTTTCATTCCAATCCCAAAGAAAGGCAATGCCAAAGAATGTCCAAACTACTGCACGATTGCACTTGTCTCACACGCTAGCAAAGTTATGCTCAAAATTCTCCAAGCCGTGCTTCAACAGTATAGGAACTGTGAACTTCCAGATGTTCAAGTTGGATTTGGAAAAGGCAGAGGAACCAGAGATCAAATTGCCAACATCTGCTAGATCATCGAAAAAGTAAGAGAATTCCAGAAAAACATCTGCTTCTGCTTTATTGACTACACCAAAGCCTTTGACTGTGGGGTAAACTGTGGAAAATTCTTCAAGAGATGGGAATCCCAGACCAGCTGACCTGCCTCCTGAGAAATCTGTAGGCAGGTCAAGAAGCAACAGTTAGAACTGGACGTTGAACAGACTGGTTCTGAAGTGGAAAAGGAGTATGTCAAGGCTGTATATTGTCACCTGCTTATTTAACTCTTATGCAGAATACATCTTGCAAAATAGTGGGCTGGATAAAGCAAAAACCTAGGATCAAGATTGCCCAGAGAAATATTAACCTCAGATCTGCAGATGACACCACCCTTATGGCAGAAAGCAAAGAAGAACTAAAGAGTCTCTTGATGAAAGTGAAAGAGGAGAGTGAAAAAGTTGGCTTAAAACTCAACATTCAGAAAGTAATATCATGGAAACTGGTCCCATCACTTCATGGCAAATAGCTGGGGAAACAATGGAAACAGTGACAGACTTTATTTTGGCGGGCTTCAAAATGACTGCAGATGGTGACTGCAGTCATGAAATTAAAAGACACTTTCTCCTTGGAAGAAAAGCTATGACCAACCTAGACAGCATATTAAAAAGCAGAGACATTACTTTACCAACAAAAGTCCATCTAGTCAAAGCTATGGTTTTTTCAGTAGTCACGTATGGATGTGAGAGTTGAACTATAAAGAAAGCTGAGCACTGTAGAATTGATGTTTTTGAACTGTGATGTTGGAGAAGACTCTTGAGAGTTGCTTGGACTGCAAAGGATCCAGCCAGTCCATACTAAAGGAAATCAGTCCTGAACACTCATTGGAAGGACTGAAGCTAAAGCTGAAATACTTTGGCCACCTGATGCAATGAACCGACTCATTGGAAAAGACCCTGATGCTGGGAAAGATTGAAGGCCAGAGGAGAAGGAGATGACAGAGGATAAGATGGTTGGATGGCATCACTGACGCAATGGACATGAGTTTGAGTAGATTCCACTAATTGGTGGACAGGGAAGCTGGCGTGCTGAAGTCCATGGGGTCACAAAGAGTCGGACATGACTGAACAAGTGAACTGACTGGCTGACAAGTTACCAAAAGCATAGTCACAGTTGGTAGTCTGGTGAACATTAGTAAATTCCAGTGGCATATTTTAAGTTATTTATAAAATTAATAAGGAGAGGATAGAAAAATATGTAAGATTAAGAGATATCCCCCCAAATGCTAGGACATAGTACAGTCAATTTGTGTTTAGCAGATTGTGTTTGTTTAGCTTTTTTCATGAGCCTTTTAAAATAAGTTTTCCTAGTATATAATTAGATAAATTCAAATTCCCCTTTTTATCATTAAATTCCACTTAAGGAACTCTGACCTGATATTATTTGTGGGAGAATTGTATGTATCCAGGTGGACTGTAGTGACCATCTGGCTACTGGATGGATGCCCAGGACTGGACAGATTATTGCTGATTTCTAGCTGCACCTTCACCTTTTTCACTTATAAAAAGCACAATTGTTAAAGGTTTACATAATTGGTAACCTGAAAAGAGACATTATGTTCAGACAGAAGTACTAATATCAGTGATAGAATTAGTTATCAGGCTATAATAACCATTAGTGTCTTTGTTGTCCCTGTCATACTATGAGTTCCAAGATGCTCCCAGAAATTGTATCTTATGTACTTCCCACAACAATCCTATGATAAATGTTTTATTTTACTCTGAATTTATATATATATATATATTTATATATATATATTTATATATATACATACATACATATATACAAACATACTGAGGCTTTTAGACATAAAGAAAATTCCTCAAAGTTCCATAGCTAATAAGTAGCAACCCTTGATAAATTCTAGTTCTATATCATGAGTTGTTAATAACTATGCCCCTTCCCTAAATTAAAAAATATATATGTATTTGAAGGCTTTACCATATGCTAGACTCCAAGAAAGAAATTTTTCATCTTTCTCTTTATTGAGAATCTCAAAATTATTTACATATTCATTAATACATTTATTTCACAAGATAAAAAAATATGCTTCAGTAGAAATGATGCAGTGAGGTAGAGCATATTTCAGTATACGTTGATACCTCATGGACAACCTGATTTGACATACTAGTATCATCAAACAACTTTTTCTGAATTATTTGCTCTCAAAAATGTCTTCAGTTTCTATAAATTGGGTAATAGTAAACTAGGAATTTTACTCTCTGGAAACCTGAATAGTAGCTATATAAACTGTGTATTAACAGTGGTGGTACGGGTAGAATTATCATCCTTTATTAAAATTAAGGGGTTTAAAAAGGATTTATAGTTTTAATCAAACTTACTCTTAATCTTAACATTTTGACTATAACATTTGGGTAGAGTTCTCTGATGATTCAGAAACCAAATTTATTCTATTTTGGGATCTTTATTTATGCTTTTGGTTTAATCAGTTCAGTTCAGTCTCTCAGTCATGTCCAACTCTTTGTGACCCCATGAACCACAGCACGCCAGGTCTCCCTGTCCATCACCAACTCCCAGAGTCCACCCAAACCCATGTCCATTGAGTCAGTGATACCATCCAACCATCTCATCCTCTGTCGTCCCCTTCTTCTCCTGCCTTCAGTCTTTCCCAGCATCAGGGTCTTTTCAAATGAGTCAACTCTTCGCATGAGATGGCCAGAGTATTGGAGTTTCAGCTTCAACATCAGTCCTTCCAATGAACACCCAGGACTGATCTCCTTTAGGATGGACTGGTTGGCTCTGCTTGCAGTCCAAGGACTTTTAAGAGTCTTCTCCAAAACCATAGTTAAAAGCATCAATTCTTCAGTGCTCAGCTTTCTCTCTTGCATCTATACATGACCACTGGAAAAACTATAGCCTTGATTAGATGCGCTTTTGTTGGCAAAGTAATGTCTCTGCTTTTTAATATGCTGTCTAGGTTGGTCATAACTTTCCTTCCAAGGAGTAAGTGTCTTTTAATTTCACAGTTGCAATGACCATCTACAGTGATTTCGGAGCCCAGAAAAATAAAGTCAGCCACTGTTTCCACTGTTTGCCATGAAGTGAAATTGGATACCATGATCTTAGTCTTCTGAATGTTGAGCTTTAAGCCAACTTTTTCACTCTCCACTTTTACTTTCATCAAGAGGCTCATTAGTTCTTCTTCACTTTCTGCCATAAGGGTTAAATAACTGGTACTTTATTTTCATCTTTAATTAATCTTTGAGTTCTTTGATATAGTTTTCTAAAGAGCTGTATTACAATCAACTGAAATTTAGATTCATTTGTTTTTCCTTGAGCATTTACTGTGATTTTGAATGAATAACAAGTGGGGTATGAATACAAAAAAGACATAGAAAATTGGGGAAAAAAAAAACAAACTAAAATCAAAGCATCTGGAGGAAGTGAACTGAACATGTGCTTAGCAAAGATTTGTTGAATTAAAATACATTTCAGAATTGTAAGAGATTTTAGGGGTCATTTGTTTATCTAGTTCTGTCATATTTTATCAAAAGATTTTAATATTAATGCTAATAGTTGGTGCTCAAAAGATCAGAGACAGTCTGTAAGAAAGTAAAGATAAAACATGAAATTGCTTCCTTTCACCTCTCTTTTGTCAACCATTGTGGCAAATCATTGGTTGTTATTTTTTTAAATAATTGTGGTCTTGATTTGTTCCTATAGACATAGCCTTTTCTGCTTTGAAGAATGTTGCTTTCTTTTCTTTTTGGTCATCTGAATATAAGCAATTACACACCACTGTTTCAAAAGGTAATCTCAACTCTATGATGATGGGGACAAGGACAGGTGGAGAGACTCTGAAGAAAGTATGCATTTTCTTTTTTCAGAAGTATACTGGAAATAATGTAAAATTGAATAAGTGAAACTGAATGATTAATGTCAACTAACAAATTTAGCACATTTAGTGAAGAAGTTGGAGAAGGCGATGGCACATCACTCCAGTACTCTTGCCTGGAAAATGCCATGGATGGAGGAGCCTGGTAGGCTTCAGTCCATGGGGTCACAAAGAGTTGGACATGACTGAGCGACTTCACTTTCACTTTTCACTTTCATGCATTGGAGAAGGAAATGGCAACCCACTCCAGTGCTCTTGCCTGCAGAATCCCAGGAACGGCAGAGCCTGGTGGGCTGCCATATTGTCGCACAGAGTCGGACACGACTGAAGTGGCTTAGCAGCAGCAGTGAAGAAGTAGGACATATAACACAAGCAATGTTTTTTGAACATTGATTTACTGAAAAAATAAGCTGCTATTTATTTAGCACCTTCTAAATGCCAAACTGTGGACTTGGTGCTTTCAAAGATTATCTTATTTAATTTTCATCTAGTCCCATAAGGCAAGTGTTATTTTCCCCACTCTATTACTGAAAAAAAAGTATGATTTAGAGAGAAGTAAGATGCTTCAAACAAGACAAGTGATTTATTACAATTTCAATCAATAAACATTATTTTTTTGCATATTTTCCTATCATTTGGACCACGTAATAATTGTGACAGGCTAAAAATAACATTTTCTTTGCATAAAAGGATAAAAGAAGAGAAACAAGGAAGGAAGGAAACAATATTTAAAAAAATGTTAACAGAATTTTGACAGGAAATTTAAATTACTTTTGTTTATTCAATTGATAGGATAATTTGAAAGTCATTTCATCTGCTTTTGTAATGAGTTCTAAAGATTATAACAAGAGTTAGGCAAGTGTTCAAATGTAATTTGTAGGACTAAGTAAGTTTGTTACGTGATTTGGAAACAAGCTACATTTATAAATATTTTTCAATTCATGCTGTTTACTTTCATAATTGGTATAATTCATTTAAATTGTTGAAGTTTTATTCTAGTAATTATCAGATAAAACTTCCTCTTTCACACACAAACACACTTGTACACATACACAGGCACATGCTTTAATATTCATTTTCCATTTCTCAACATCGTTACATTACCTTACCCATTCTTTTGACTATTATGTCACTCAATAGCAAGGAAAATGAGAAGAACATCCCATAGATCCTTTTTATCCCCTTTGCTTTAATCACATAAAGCTAAACTTGACATTTTTCTTCTTTTATGTTTGTTCGGTAATCAGAAAGACATCATATAACTGATGAAGAGACATATATGAGCCTTGTTTCCATAAGCATATGCTAAAGCAGCAGTAAGCTGCTAAATATAACAAACAACAAATTTCTTTCCATTAATATAGTACATTGAAGTAAGATTTTATTTTGGTTGCAGGATTTATGGAAGAAACAAAGGTGAACCCAGATTTCCTATATATTTGAAGCTGAAACAATATGACCTCTTGGACATGGGAATATTGTTGTTTAGAACTGGTAGCTCTCATCTCAATCAGTGATACACCTTCTTGTATTGCTTTAAAAATGTTCCAAGGTAGTTTTCAGGATAGAGTTTTGACCCATTATAGTTAAAATATATAACTCTGCTTGCTGTTAGCTCTGCCATTCTTTCCTGGTTATACCGTATCTACTTCTAAGACACAATGGATGAATCTTCCCTCGAGTATGATGTGACGTCTAAGATAAATCTAACCCAGAGTAAAAATGGAAGAGAGTGATATATCTTTCTACTTTCTACTATAATCTTTGTCGAATGCCCTCCAACTAGTTTATGGCTCTGTACATTTTCTGTATCTGGAGATATTTGAACTTGCTCAACCTTTTCATAAAGTCAGTGAAAAAAATAACTAGTTCCTGGGGAATACTCAGACTTTCTGTCTTTCAGTGTACATGAAAGATTCATTATTGATTTAATGCAGACAGCAACATGTGAGAAACTCACAATCAAGTGACATTCCCTCATGTCTGTTCACTTCCTTGAAAATTTCTTTCACCTTTTTACTTTTATGGAAATCTCAGGTTTTCCTCTGAGTACACAGCTGCTTCTAAAATAAGCTCAAACCCTTTACCACTCTCCTCTGTTACTAAATCTAGCAGTGGAAAAGTGCTCTTTGCTCCTAATTGCAGTCTTCAGGATATTCTTTTTATCTCTCTACCAATAATTCACTCTCACTTTCAGCTGATGACTACGTTTTCTATTTCACTGAGAAGATAAAAGCAATGACAAGATAGCTTCCACGTGCTTGCACTTCCTCATCTAATCTGCTAACATTTGTACTCATATGCTTTGCCTTTCTACTTCTTCCCATAAAATTATCTATGTTCCTATTTAAAACCAATCTCTCATAGATTATTCCAATCAACATTATAATATGGTGCTATTTTTCTAATTTTAGACATCAAGAAAAAACAAACATGTCTGATGCTGTATCTTCCTCTAGGTATACCCAATTTCTCTTCTCTACATAGCAAAACTCCTAGAAGTCATTTATCTCTATCTCAAATTGCTATTTTTCCATACTTTATTGAATCCATTAAAATGAGAATGTTGCCACCATCTATCTACTGAAACCACTTATCAGTGTAATCAATGATTTCTATTTCAAAAGACTATAAATAATTTTCAATTTTCATGTTACTTAACCCATATGAAGCATATGATAATTTAATCATTTAATAAATCTTTCTCCTTAAGACATTTTCTTAATATTGTTTTCAGGACAGTATCTTCTAGTTTTCTCCCTATCTTGTGGACTACTCAGTTTATATTGCTGGTTGCCCCTCAGCTTTTAAACTCTAAATATTTGAGGCATAGTGGTCTGGCTACTTCTCTTGGTGATCCCCTCCAGTTTCATGGGCTTAAATATTTTTTAGTATGACTGATTCCCAAAATGATACATTCAGTCCAGACATCGCCACTGTACTCCAGATATCAAATCACAACACTCAATCTATTTGGATGTCTAATAGACATTTAAAACGTATGTCCAAAATCAAACTCCTATTCTCTTCTCCCAGTGTTTGTTTGTTTGTTTTTTTAGTTTGCTTGTTTGTTTGCATCTCAAGGGACACATTTCTTTCCAGTGGCTTAAGTCAAAGACCTTTTATAACCAATTTCCAGTGCATCCACAAAGTCTAGCCACCATCAACATTAACTTAATTTTTATATCATGTGGTCTCCCTACTTTTTCCCTTAACACTAGAAATAAATCCTTCAAAGAGCAGCCAAAGTGATCATTTTAAGAGAAATACATTTCATTCCCATCTTTGCTCAAAATCCACTAGATTCTTCCTATCCCACTCAGAATCCATGAAACCACTTCCAGGGATCTACATAATCAGGCCTCATTGTCTGTTAGTTTTCCACTTACTCAATTTCCTTGTTTGCTAGTCTCCTTGCTTTCCCCCAAAATCACCATATATGCTTTTGCTTTAATGAACACAACTTTCTCTGCCTGGAATTCTCTTCTTGCAGACATTTGTATTTTATTCTCACCTTCTAGATTTTTTTGCTCAAGTATCATGTGTACCGTGGAACCTGTTCTGTTTGTTGCTACCCTATAATGTACCACTGCTTATCATTGTACTTTGTTTTGTTTTTCTTCCACATAATGTATTACTTTGAAACATAATTTGCTTATTATTTTTTTTATTAGACTAATTTTATGACTGCAGAGCTTATGTCTTCTTGGTCACTGCTATATCTTTAGATTTCAGATAGTTCTTGGTACATGGCAAATATTCTACAAATATGGTGAAAGTCTTTCAAAAGTCCCTAGTGATGCACATATCATGTAATTAGTTAGTAACCCTAAACGTATATAGCAGGATTACCTTGGTTATTTTGTTACCTTTGATGCAACATGGTAACCCATTTACATGGTTTGAACTTTGGGGCTTCAATTTTAACATTATGTTGGGATGTTCCTGTATTTTATTAAGAGGGCACTATCCTGAAAACAGATTTGTGACCAAGGGATTTACAATAATCTTAATAACTGAGTAATAACATTTTCATGCATGATGATGGTGATGCAATCTATGATTCAAAGAATCTTCACTGTGACTTTCATGGGAGCTCAATCAGCATGATATGATCAAGGCAGGGACAGATAATCAAAATAAAATTGTACAAATCTTGGGGTTAAGATAGGTATTGGGATTTCAGTAATTACTCTTGATAATTGAAATAGGTAGATGGTTATGAAACTAGCTAGATAACTAGACATGAAATTAGATTGATATGATATAGAGACAATTAGATATATAGCTATATAGATTTTAAAAAATTTTACTACTGTGGTGACTAATTTTAGGTGTCAACTTGACTAGGCCATGAGGTGTACCTGTATTTCATCAAACATTACTTTGAGTCTGCTTGTGAGGGTGTTTGTAGATGAGGCTAAGAAACGAATTGGTAGACTGAGTAAAGTGGATTGCTTTCCCACATATAGATGGGCCTTGTTCAATCAGTTGAGGTCTTCAGTAGAACAACAACAACAACAACAACAAAAACTGAATAAGAGAAAATTCCTTCTCCCTAAATGCCTTTGAGTTGGGACATCAACTTTTTTTTACTGCCTTTGGAATCAAACTCAGTTCAGTCATTCAGTGCTGTCTGACTGTTTGTGACCCCATGGACTGCAGCACGCCAGGCATCCCTGTCCATCACCAACTCCCAGAGCTTGCACAAACTCATGTCCATCAAGTTGGTGATGCCATCCAATCATCTCATCCTCCATCGTACCCTTCTTCTCCTTCAATCTTTCTGAGCATCAAGATCTTTTCCAATGAGTCAGTTCTTCACATCAGGTGGCCAAAGTATTGCAGTTTCAGCTGCAACTTCAGTCCTTCCAATGAATATCCATGACTGGTTTCCTTTGGGATTGACTGATTTGGTCTCCTTGCAGTCCGAGGGACATTTAAGAGTCTTCTCGAACACCGAAGTTCAAAAGCATCAATTCTTTGGCACTCAGCTTTCTTTATGGTCCAGCTCTCACCTCCACATATGACTACTGGAAAAACAATAACTTTGACTATATGTACATTTGTCAGCAAAGTAATGTCTCTGCTTTTTAATATGCTGTCTAGGTTTGTCACAACTTTTCTTCCAAGGAGGAAGCATCTTTAATTTCATGGCTGCAGTCACCATTTGCAATGATTTTGGAGCACACGAAAATGAAGTCTGTCATTGTTTCTGTTTCCCCATCTATTTGCAATGAAGTGATGAGATCGGATGCCATGATTTTAGTTATTTGAATGTTGAGTTTTTAAGCCAGCTTTTTCACTCTCCTCTTTCATCCTCATCAAGAGGCTCTTTAATTCCTCTTTACTTTCTTCCATAAGGATGGGGTCATATGCATATCTGAGGTTATTGATATTTCTCCCTACAAACCGGATTCCAGCTTGTGCTTCATCCAGCCCAGCATTTCACATGATGTATTCTGCATAGAAGTTAAATAAGTAGGGTGACAATATACAGCCTTCATGTACTCCTTTCCCAGTTTGGAACCAGTTCATTGTTCCATGTCTGGTTCTAACTATTGCTCCCTGATCTGCATACAGATTTCTCAGGAGGCAGGTCAGGTGGCCTGGGATTCCCATCTCTTGAAGAATTTTCCACAGTTTGTTGCAATCCACACAGTCAAAGGCTCTGGCATAGTCAGTAAAGCAGAAGTAGATGCTTTTCTGGAACTCTCTTGCTTTTTCGATGATCCAGTGGAGGTTGGCAATTTGATCTCTGGTTCCTCTGCCTTTTCTAAATCCAGTGCAGACATCTGGATGTTCATAGTTCCTGTAATGTTGAAGCCTAGCTTGGAGAATTTTGAGCATAATTTTGCTAGTGTGTGAGATAAGCTCAATTGTGTGGTAGTTTGAACAATTCTTTGGCAATGCCTTTCTTTGGGTTTGGAATGAAAACTGACTTTTTCCTGTCCTGTGGCCACTGCTGAGTTTTCCTGATTTGCTGGCATATTGAATGCAGCACATTCACAGCATCATCTTTTAGGATTATAAATAGCTCAGTTGGAATTCCATCACCTCCACTAGCTTTGTGTTATAGTGATGCTTCCTAAGGCCCACTTGACTTTATATTCCAGGATGTCTGGCTCTAGGTGAGTAATTACACCATTGCAATTATCTGGGTCTTGAAGATCTTTTTTGTATAGTTCTGTATATTCTTGCCACTTGTTCTTAACATCTGTTGCTTCTGTTACGTTCATACTCTTTCTATCCTTTATTGTGCTTATCGTTGTATGAAATGTTCCCTTGGTATCTTAAATTTTCTCAAAGAGATCTCTAGTCTTTCCCATTCTATTGTTTTCATCTATTTCTTTGTATTGATCACTTAGGAAGGCTTTCCTATCTTTCCTTGCTATTTTTGGGAACTCTGTATTCAGATGAGAATATCTTTCCTATTCTTCTTTGTCTTTCACTTCTCTTCGTGTCTCAGCTATTAGTAAGGCCTCCTCGGACAACCATTTTGCCATTTTGCATTTCTATTTCTTGGAGATGGTTTTCATCACAGACTCCTGTACATTGTTATGAACCTCTGTCTACATTTCTTCAGGCCCTCTATCTGTCAGATCTAATCCTTTGACTCTATTTGTCATTTCTACTGTATAGTCGTAAGGGATTACAGTTGTCAGGTATGGAGCTGAATGGACTGTTTGTGAATTTTGGAGCTTAATTCCTTATCAGTTACTTCATTTACAGATATTTTGTCCCATTCTGTGGGTTGTCTTTTTGTTTTGTTTATGGTTTCCTTTGCTTTGCAAAGGAATATTTTGGTTACATGATCCCATCAGAAAATTCAGGGTAATCTTCCCATCTGAACACTCTTCATTTAGTCAAATATGAAAATTCCCTTTGGTTATGTAAGGTAACATATTCACACAAGATCTGTGGATTAAGATGTGAACATCATTGGGAGGACCTTATTTTCTCTACTACAGTTCATGTTTTTTTTTATTTTTTTGCTTACTGTATTTAGCGGCATAAAGAACCATAGCTCATTATTAGAAAATGTCATTGCAAGTCATAACTCAATAAAAAATGTTATTTTCAATTAAAAAAGTATAATTACATGGATACTATACTACTACCAAATAAACTAAACTCTTTGTCTAGAAGCACATAGACGTAAGCTAGCTAACCATCCATCAGTTATGCTAGAGGCAGTTTTTGCCTTTATGCAGAATTAAAATTGATGGCCTTTATATTTCTTGTAAATCTAGGAGTCTATTTAGTTTTAAATGTTGTTTGATAAAGAGAGTAGAAACAATGTCATTCATTTCTTTATTTTTCATTAAATCTTCAAAAGTTAATGAAAAGGAATGATACCAAATAAATGTTTAATGCTTGGGATATGACATGAGCTTATGTGTTTTTATATTTATTTTTGTGTCACTGTATGCCCCCCAGCTAGATTGTTATAGTTTTCTCAGTGATATAACTTTGATTTTTAGGAATAAAGTAGAAGAAATATAGATTATATTCTTTATTTTCATAATATGACTGTAAGCAGAAGGAGGGAGGATGAATGGGTGATGATATACATTTAGAAGAAATAAATATTCTCCATTTTAGGATGACCTACCAATACAAAAGAGCATTTGGTTCAACATCCTTATTTTTTTAATGAGGAAATAGAAATCAAAAAGTTTTAGTCAGTTTTCTAAAGCCATACAGTTAGATAGTTGCAGTGTTGATATTAGGCCTCAGATATTCTAACTCCTAATTTAGTGCTCTGTTCATACCACTATGAACTTTATAATTTCCTAACTATTATATAATTTGTTCTGAATTTGATATGGTTCCTCTTTTCCTTTATCTTCATTTTATATGTTAAGTTGATACTAATTAGATTGAGTCCCTTGAGAAGTATTTTTTCCAAAAGAAATAACTATGTAAAAATGGACAAATGGAGTATGTTTCTATTGTATATCTGTCTGCAGTGTTTAGATGTGAGTAAAGGAAAAGGAATTTAAGAATGCTTTCACACATTTTTGTTTCTTCTGTTTCTTCTTACCAGGAGATAAATATTAAAAATTAATTGGACTAAGTTAGAGACCCTATTCTGAACAGTAATAGAAGGGCAGCAAAGTCTCAGATTAATGAATGCATTCATCTGTACGGGTATGTGTTTGTGTGTGTACGTGTCTGTGGTGTCGGTAGGGGGCAATAAATTTTACTCAAAATGCTTAAATGAGCATTGACAAATTTATATGTCTGTAAAAGTTGCATCCCTGACATGTGGATAAATACTTACCTCCTCTCAACTCTATCTTTTCACTATATTTGAATGTGTTCAACTCCATGCTCCATGTAAGTCCATTTATAATGTCATCACTTTTTAAGCTCCCTTTTAATTTTAGGACAAATATTCAGATATGAAGTGTTTTCTCACTTTGCTAAGGAAGTCGTGATGCTTTGGCACCAAAGGTGGTACTGCTAATAATTACTGACTCCTTCAATCCACTTGATTCCTTACTCTCAAGTACCTTATGCCCTGTTTTGAGTCACTATATATTATAACTACCTTTTGGCATGAGCTTTATAGTTCTCTGTACATTTTGTCTTTCTTATTCCTAGAGACTTTTGAGGTACGTGGAAATCAAACTAGAGTCATTTTATTCCCTGACTTTGTCTAGGACTCAGATTACTGTAGAGAGAAGAATACATCTGTAGCAAAAAAGTCTTTATTGTGTCTTGAGCTTGATGATATTTTAGTTTGTTCAGTACTGCAAAATATGCACTAAGACATGGTCATGGTGCCATAAAACTCTTGTAGATGTGAACTTTCCCAGAAGTGACGGCATCTTTTGTATGGCGACAATTCACCAGTGACATTTTGGTGCCAGTGAATCAACATTTCCAATACGGATCTCTGTTTGAAGAAATCCTGCCTTTTGGAACTGGTCCCTCTAGTAATGCTATTTAAGTCATTACTGGATAATACTTCAGTTAGTTTGGAAAATGAAAAGGATTGTCTGTTCAATTTATATCCTTCCTAATGGGGTTATCTAGATAGCTGTTTATTTGGGCGGTTGAAACCATTGTATTACTGATAGTTCTTTTCAGACCATTTTAACCTGTAAAGTTAAATATAAAAAGTTTCATTTCTGATTATATTTAATTCCGATACATCTAACTCTACCTCTGTTTGTTTTTAATTATTTAACTATATTCTCTTTGGTGGTGGTGTGCTCATATAGGCATGTAGTACAAATATGAAGCCAATATTACTTCTCTTTCTATGGACTATTTTAAGAGTATGCTGCTGCTGCTAAGTTGCTTCTGTCATGTCTGATTCTGTGCGAACCCATAGACGGCAGCCCACTAGGCTCCTCTGTCCATAGGATTGTCCAGGCAAGAATACTGGAGTGGGTTGCCATTGCCTTCCCCTTTTAAGAATATATAGTAAGATAATAGTTTCAGTGGAATATTTTATATCCTTAAAAAATAACTCAGCCCCTAAAAGAGCAGGAGAAATATAGATAATATACTAATTTATCTAGTAAGGTAAGACATTACATAAAATAAATGTAGTCAAAACAATAAAATGTTTAGACTCATAAACTTATATAAATATGATAGACTCTTATACATACACTAGGAATAAAAAGATTTGATAACAGGCATCATGAAACATGCAAATAATTCACAAGAGTATTGAGTTTGCAGCATCCCAGAAAGTTCTGATAAGTAAAAATGTAGAACTAAGGATAGGGAGACAAGACAGGAAATTAACCAAAAATTTAAAAAGAGATAATCTTGCAGCATTCTTCAATATAAATAACCTGGTATGAGTTCCAAGCCCTTAAAAAACAAGGTTCTTAAAATTAATCTTACTTCCCTACCTCTAATATATTATCTAATGAGCACAAGAACAAAGAACACAGAGTTGAGTCATTTAACCTAGGACTTTAAGGTTTTTGCTTCATTTCTTCATTTGTTCATTCAGCAAGTGTTGATAAATTCCATATCTGAATAGGCACTGTGCTAGTTGATGGATAGGAAAGGACAAGATCATGACCACAAGTGACACAGAGCCTATCCTCAGCTACATTATAATTTAGTAGGGAAGATGCATTATGGTAAATACCCAGTTTTTTGTTTGTTTGTTTGTTTGCTTTTTTAAAGAAAGCAGTAAGGATAATAAGGGTGATTGTAGAGAGTGTTTTAAAAATCTAGGAGAGGGAGAAATCCAATTTATTCTGTGTTCACTGAACACCTATTCTGTGTCAGACACAGTGCCAGCAGTTATAGATGCAAAGATAAATAAAATATGATTCTCTTCTTATAAGAATTCTTAGTTTATCAGGATTACCTCCTCCTGGGGTGCAGAGAGTGTCAGGGAAGGACTTCTGGAAGTAGTGACATTTTAAGTTTCATCTTAAAGTATAGGTAAATTTTTGACGTGGGAAGAAGGATAGAACTTTCCAGGGAAAAGCAAAAGCAAGAACATAGCAGCATTGGTGATCCCTTTTTCTGGAATTATTTTTATTCTTCTGAAAGCTTGGTATGAGAATGACAGAAGGCATAACTTTGTGATATATGCTTTACAACACCTTGTTTTTAAAGCACAAAAAATAAGTGTTTTTAGAAAACTATATTCTTTTGAAAACATTTTTGAGTATTTTTATTAACATTAGCACCATTTATATTATAGGCACTGTTGATCAAATTGATCTTATTTTATTTCTGTATCTTGGAACCCCCCCTTTCTCCAGAATGGCTTGCAGCCCAAGTAACGTGTGTTTTAAACCTCAGTGCAGTATGGTTTGCAGGTGTTTTTGAAATACTATATTTCTTAAATATTAGTTGGTCATGGATAGGGTCTATCTAGATATTATATAATTGCTCTCATCTGTTTTTACCCTTCATATGAAATGATCAATTCTTGAATTACTTAGATGGACTTTTATTTGGATGTGCATATCAGGAGAAATGTTATTGTGTCTAATTAAGGGAGAAGTCTTTATAAGGAGCTTATAATAAAGTCTCTATTGAGAAAAGCAAGGGAACCAGTATAAACAGAGGAAGTGGAAAACAATCCAAGAGAAAAGAGAATTATGTTTATAGAAGTGGCCATTTCTCCATTACTGCTATGGTCTGAATGTTTCTCTCTCCCATGAGTTGATATCCTAATGCTCAAGGTGATGGTATAAGGAAATAGGGCCTTTGGGAGGTGATTAGGTCAGGAAAATGAAGAACTCAGGTCTCTCAAAATTCGTGATCTTACAAGCTATACTCTACAAAAGAGTCTGCTGATTTTTAATGAATGGTCAAACGTTATTAAATAGAATATCTTAGTCTGTTTGGACTACTATAACAAAATAACCCAAACTGGGCATCTTGTAAACAGATACTTATTTCTCACAGTTCTGAAGGCTGGAAGTTCAAGATCAATGTTACAGCTAATCAGCTGAGTTCCTTCTTCCAGATCCCAGACTTCTCCTTACATTCTCACATGATTGAAAGAGTGAACTATCTCCCTGTGGCCTTTTGTATAATGACTCTAATCTCATTTTTGAGGACGCCATGTTAATGATCTCATCACCTTCCAAATGCCCCATATTTTCATATCATCACCCAGGGATTAGGTTTCAACATATGATTTGTGGGGAGGGGAGGGAGGCACAGGCATACAGACCATAGCATGGAGCCATTATAGAATTTAATAAAGAAGTTTCAAGAATATGTAGATTTTTTTGTCTAGTAATACAAAAAATGCCATTGATAATTTGATAGGATATTTCATTGAATCTGTAGATTGTTTTGGGCAGTAGTCATTTTGGTAATATTTTTAAATCCAGGAACATGATATATCTTTTCATCTGCTTATGTCATCTTCAATTTCTTTCATCAGGGTCTTACAGTTTTCAGAGCACAGGTCTTTCACCTCCTTAGGTAAGTTTATTCCTCGGTATTTTATTCTTTTTGGTATGACAGTAAATAGGATTGTTTCCTTAATTTCTCTTTATGATCTTTCATTGTTAGTGTATAGAAATACAAGAGATATGTTTTTATTAATTTTGCGTCCTACAGCTTTATCAAATTCATTGATGAGCTCTAATACCATTCTCTGTGTATAGTGTCATATTTGTATAAAGACACAAAAGACCTCAAATAGCCAAAGGAACCTTGAGAAAGACAAATGGAGCTGGAGGAATCAGGCTCCCTGACTTCAAACTATACTGCAAAGCTACAGTAAAAAAAATGATACTGGCACAAACACAGACTTATAGATCATTGTAACAGGACAGAAAGCCCAGGCATGAACTCATACACCTCTGATCAATTAATCTATGACAAAGGAGACAGGATATACAATGGAGACAAGACAGTCTCTTCAATAAGTAGCACTGGGAAAAAACTGGAGAGCTACGTGTAAATAAACAGAATTATAACATTCTCTAACACCATACACAAATATAAACTCAAAATTTATTAAAATACTTAAATGTAAGACCAGATACTATAAAACTCTTAAAGGAAAACATAGGAAGAATGCACTTTGCCATAAATCACAGCATATATCTTTTTGGATCCACCCCTTAGGTAATAGAAATAAAAATAAATAGAGTCTTATTAAACTTAAGAACTTTTCCACAGCAAAGGAAACCATAAGTGAAACAAAAAGACAACCTACAGAATAGGAAAAAAATATTTCCAAATGAAGCGACCAACAAGGGCTTAAGCTCCAAAATATATAAACAGCTCATGCAGGTCAATATCATAAAAATAAACAACCCAATCCAAAAAAATAGGCAGAAGATATAAATAGACATTTTTTTTCAAAGAAGACATGCAAAGATGGCCAAGAAGCACATGTAAAGGTACTCAACATTCCTAAGTATTAGAGAAATGCAAATTAAAACTACAATGGAATATCACTTCACAGAGGTCAGAATGGTCATCATCAAAATGTCTACAAACAGCAAATGTTGGAATAGGTATGGAGAAAAGGGAAACCTCCTATTCTGTGGGTGGCAATGTAAATTGGTATAGCCAGTATGGAGAATAGTATGGTGGCTCTTTAAAAAAAAAAAAAGAGCCGCCATATGAGTCAGCAATCTCACTCCTGGGCATATATCCAGAGAAAGCTATAATTTGAAAAGAAACATGCAACCCAAAGTTCATTGCAGCACTATTTATAATTTCCAAGACATGGAAGTAACCTAAAATGTCCATCAAAGAGGAATGGATTAAAAAAATGTGGTAAGTATATACAATGGAATATTACTCAGCCATTAAAAAGACTGAAATAGTGCCATTTGATACAATATAGGTGGACCTAGGGATTGTGATATACGGAGTAAAATTAGACAAAGACAAATATCATATGATATCAGCTACATGTGAAATCTAACAAAATGATACAAATGAGCTTATATACAGAACATAAACACAGCACTGTAAGTCGACTATATTCCTATATAAAAGAACATGTCAATTTCTCATTTTTACAGGTTAGAGCACTGAGATCAAAGCTTCACAAAGTTATATATGTGTTTATATTTATTATACTATATACATGTAATTGAAATAGGAAATGGCAACCCACTCCAGTATTGTTGCCTGGAAAATTCCATGAGCAGAGGAACCTGATGAGTTACAGTCCATGGGGTCACAAAGGGTAAACACAACTTAACAACTGAGCATAAGCACATATGTAAAACACACACACATATATACATATTAGTGGCAAAGTTGGGATGAAAAATGAGGGTTTTGTCTGAAATCCTGACCCCTTTGTTTCTCACTCTGGTGCTGCTTTCCATCCCAACAGAGAATGGGTCATCATGATACTCATTTTCTAAAGAGAATTGTTAGAAAATTACAAGGAATAAGAATTTTAAAAGAAAAATAAAGGAGAGCAGTACCATTTTAACCTTGTCAAGTTACTGAAAGAGTAAGAAAGAATATTTACATCTCAAAATAAATGTTTAATTGTGTTAAGAAGGATGTGATAGAATGGGAGTAGGGAAGTCATTTACTATTTCAAAAAATAGATGGACTGTATTGAACTTTTCACATTTTTATCATATCAGAGTTTATTGGTGTGTAATTACAGGTCCCTGTCAGATTTTATCAGTTGGTATTTTCTCTTCTAGTATGAGTTGATCCTATTGTATAAAGGATGTCTCTGGCAAACAGGAGTTACAGGAGAAGACAGATTTTAAAGTCACCTTTAAAAGGTGACTTTTAAAGCAAATTGATACTAATCTCAGTTTATTCTCTTGCTGTTTTTGCTGTTATCATTTTCATTTAAAAGTTACAAAAACATGAACTTTAACTAGATTTATGTACTAAAGCCACCCCTAGCCAATTTAAGTCTTCGATAATTTTCTTTAGCAATACCAAAATATAAAGGTACTTTTACAAAGGCACATAACATCTTATGTTATGAAGATATAACAATATAATTATTGACATTCTCTTACTTCCTATCATGTTTATCTGGCTAAACACAACTGTCTTATTTAAAGCAAGAGTTCTAATGGGCTGAGTTGTTTTGGAGAGAAAAAACAGTTTGGTGTTGAAGATTATTGCTGAATCATTGTTTCATTTTATGTCTGTAGTGTCAGCAAGTAAGTTCTTGAAAATATTTCTAGGTAAGGATATAGTGAATGCTTTCTCAATCTAAGCATGCTAGGGCATTTTGCAATATATTTATCACACAAGTACGACTGCTTTAAAGTATTAACAGTCACTGCAATGTGTGGCCATGTCTATGTCACCGCTTTTTAACTGTTCCCCAAGTGTCTGAGCCTGGTATAAATGTTCTGTTTGAAATCTGCACAGTCACGTTTATACCTCCTTTCTTTATAATTCAGCATTGCAGAGCAGAGAAATTCATGGTCTGTTTCAAGGGATTACTGTGTTTTGTTATAATGTTCAAATAATGGTCTGCTAAAGATATTCTTGTAAAAGAAAAAGAGGTCCACTCTCCTACTATCAAGGTCATTACTAAACTCTGTGCCTTCGTTTAAAAGCACAGAGATGCCATCTAGCAGCCGCCCTCAGGAATTTCCTACACAGAAATAGCCCTTTCTCTGCAATAATTGAATTCTTACAAGCTTTAGGTTTTTCTTTATTTATTTATTGAATGAATGATGATTTGGCACATTGCCTATAGCTCAGATACTCCATTACAAGTGAAATTATTTGATAGCTCTTAAAATAGGCAAAGTGATACACCCATGAGTTTTCCTAAATGGAAGTGGAAAGTTGCTTATAAGATTTTAATTAAGAAAACATAATTCTCATGATTTTTTTGAGAAGAAAAGTGATAATCTGTCTATATAAAATACAAATAATTGATTAGTATTGAATTGCCTTCCTTTACTGAAAGAAAATACTAATCTCACCAATTTTCTGGTATGTTAAATGAGAGAAAAGAAAGTAAATGCATGCTAAAAGTAAGTTCATGCTATGAATATAAATTTTTTTTAATATAAGTAAAAAATTGACTTTCAGGTAATTTATCTTACCATAAGATGGCGATACCTAAGCACTTTATAAAGTCATATGTGATCTGTAAGTTCAATCTCAGGAAGAATGATCATAAACATAAATATAATATAGTCTTCTATGAAATGGAATTGGTACTATTGTTAGAAGGCCTTTTTGTTCCAGATAAATTAATATATAATGAGCATGCTCTAAAATTTAGTTCTCCAATATTTTATATATGTGATAATCTACTTAAAAAAAGTCTATTTTGTTTTAATAGCTCTCCTATTTTGCCAGTTTGTGTATATCCATGCATGATTTATATATAGTATAAGTGTGAAATGTAATAATAGAGAAGAATACTTAAATGGATTTATTTAAGAATATGATTTTGAAATATATCAGCCCTGACAGGTTAATATAAAAAAATTAACTATTTAGAATTTTTGTATATTTAAGTTTCATCACTTAATTGTTATTTATTTGTCCACAAACTGGTCTTGTGTGCTATTGTATTGTTAGAATTTAATTTCAATTTTACCAAACAATTTGCACTATGGATGCTTATTTTATTATCTAAAATATATAGTTAGTAAAAAAGTAAAATTTGATATAATTTCTATTTCGTAACCTAATTGACAATCATTCTGAGAATTCAGTGGTACCAATTGTGAATGGGGAGGAGAGATGATATAGATTGGTGATTCTTAATAGTTTGATAAAGCATAACATGTTCACTTTTTTAAAGCAAAATGTGTCTACTGTCCAAAGACTTTACAACATTAAAATCACTTGTTATGAGCATTTTAATATTCTCTATGTTGTCATATATGGTGTTGAACAAATACCCATCTGATGTTCTTTGCACACTGTATTGCAGTATCTAGAAGCTGAAAAGGACAGTTTGAAAAGTTAATGTATGCCTTTTCTTTCCTAGATTTCTCAGCTCTGTTGTATCAAACAGACAGAATTAAGTCTGAAGGAAAGTTTTCTGTTGTTGAATACATGGAAATAAACTTATCAGTACTAGAAGATCATGTTGACTAAAAATGAGTCATTTACTTGGAGGATTTATCTCAGTATTTATCAGAAGCTCTTCTTTATATATTTTTAATCTGGGGAAGAATGAGGTACAGAAATGAAGATATTTACACATTAAAGATATCATAAAAATCAAAGGAACATGCAGTTGTTAGTAAAACTTTGCCTTATGAAATCATTTTAAAGAATTACAAAGTTTTAGTCTAGTGATTTTTTATGTAATAACTCAGTAATTAGCTTTGTTTTTGAAAAATGTATCACCAAGAATATTCCAAGTTAACTATATAATAGAATGTATTCAGAGCTGTAATGAACATAATATATTGAGAGTGGTAAAGTAATGTGTTACCATAAATCCAGAGAAAAAGATGAAAAAAAAAGATAAAATATGAAAGCAAACTCAGCAGTTTGTACCTGGATGTAAAATGCTTTAAAGCTATACCTTAGTGTATAAAATATTCCATTAAGATAATTAAGACAATACACTGCCTGAAAATTTCGCAGGTTCAATATCAGCATAACTATAGCTTTAAAAGAAAATTATTTTATTCTCATCAGGTCTTTACACATGAAAAGTGTGCAGAAATAATTATAAGTATGTATGACACAATTCTAAATTTTTCACTATGTACTGATTTAGGCCTAGAAATATTCAGTCAACCACAATATTAGGCTATGCTTAGTTGTTAGTTTTATTCAATTGTGAAAAGAAACAATTTCTCTGCACTAATTATTTTAAAATAACTTTACTATGTTCAAAAATACAACTTTATAACACATCACATCATTTTTCCTATTGTGTCAAATTATTCTTAACCAGTTAAATAAAATAGTTTTTGAAATTGTATTTCCTTACTCTTTTTACTAGCTGCCTTATATCTTATTTCAGATAATTACAATTTTATTAGAATGCTGATGCTCTCAAATTATCTCACTTTATCTTCAACACTATGTCTCCATATTTTCTGACTTTTTATCAAAAGAGGTTAGCGTTCACTTTAATTGCCAGTACTGGATAATTTTCAGAGTTCAACAGCTCTGAGAGGACACATCCTTCCTATTCCACTCCTTAGTTTCAAAGGTTTCTCACTTCCTGTTTTTTAACACTGGTCATCAGAACTTCCTCAGTGCTCTCTAATTTCCGTAATGAAAAGATAGAAACAAACACAAGCCCCTTTGCCCAGTGCCTCTCAGCCACGGCAGGGAGTAGAGCTCTGATGCTCTGCCGTGCGTGTTACAAGCAGCATCCCAAATGTTTTGGACACAAACCGCAGCACGTCTGCTACGGGAGTATTATTGACCAGAATCAGCTGGAAAACGCTTCTCTCCTTTCAACAAAGAAACGGTTCACATCTCCTAAACATGATTACAAACAGCATTATTTCAACTG
Source organism: Antilocapra americana (assembly GCA_007570785.1). NCBI lineage: Eukaryota > Metazoa > Chordata > Mammalia > Artiodactyla > Antilocapridae > Antilocapra > Antilocapra americana. The sequence goes on from ML662497.1 coordinate 2,935,022, forward strand.
CTAACTCCTTTGCATTACCCGTTCGACTTCAGAAGAGAACGTTAGCCTCTTGGATAGCAAAGCTAAATTCTCCGGAGAGCCGCATTGCCCGCTGCCCATGCACGCTATATTCGCTCCTGGTCCCTCCCCCCTCTCTCCAGGACTCTACCTTGAGGAGCTATTCCTCGGGTAGTTCACCTTGTTATCTTCCAAGCAGTGGGGATACGCCAGACATCACAGGATTACTAGAAAAGCTGTCTTTAATGTTTCTTTTCTTTCTTTCTTTTTTTTTTTCATAATTAAATGCATTTTTGGCCGGTCTGTTACATATTGCACATTTATTTCAAACAAGAGTTAAAATATTGCCCGTACCTTGGAAGGATCTAATCCAGCAAGCAAAGACAGCAGCAGGAGATTGAGTAGGTTGGACGTCGCCTGCATTCTGATCTGCGTTTTTGCCCCCTCTTTACTCTTTTATGTAGCCACTCCACTCTCACTGCAGAGATCTCTCCTTCGTCAGTTGCACTTTCTGCCTGCCAGTCAGAGCAGAGTGGAGACAGAGGCAGTGGCAGGAGCGGTAGCAGTAGCAACAGCAGCAACAGCAGCAGCGGCAGCAGCGGCAGCCGCCCTGGGGGGCGATCATTCCGCAGGCATTCTCAGAGCTGGGAGTCCGGGAGCTTCAGGGGTGGGTTGAGATGCAGTGGGCGCTGACCGAGGTGCTGAAGCGCCTTCAAGCCTCACGCCCCAATTTACCCTCTCTCCCGCGGCTATCTAGCCAGCCCACCTCAAAAGTTTTGACCCAAGAAAAAAATAAAGGGAGCAACTGCTGAGAGAGGTGTGGAGACCTGGACAACGGATATGACATCACCATAGCTCCTGGGGGCTTGGGGAGATATTTTGCGAGGAATTTGTTAACCAAACAGGAATTGACTCTCATGTTCCAGTTCAGCATTTGCTGGCATCTTCATCTGCAGAGAAGTAGTCAGCTAGATAAAGGATTATGAAACAAGTAACGCCTGAAATCGTCTCCTGTCATTTACAGAGGACCTGATACCATATTTAGTGCTTTAAAGAAAGTTTGCAATGCAGACTATCAATGTGCATTTTCTTCTCAAAGCACACAGTCTGTAGCTATTATATATGCATATATGCACTATCATTTTAACTAGTCTATTGAAATACTCTCTTTGGTTAGGAATTCGTGTGTTTTTAATCTATATAGGGCTTTTGATCATCTGAAAATGCTATGCATAAATAAATGAAGAGGCTTTTTTTTAAACTTGTAAATGAGATATTCCACTACTGACCCTATACACCTGAAATTTCGGCCCCTCATACACAGTCATTCCCAGAAAAATTATATCGTTATCAATCTGATTGTGTTTATGCCTGATGTAGAATTCAGTGATGGATGGACAGTTCGATGGGAAAAGCATTATTTCTAAGCTTCCAAATACTTGTTTTCTAGAGCCCAAGAAAAGAGGCAGATTAGCTGCCTCACAGGAACAGAGAGAGAGTAAATGACAAACTAACTCTCTCATATACCCTGTGCCATTTCACTGTACTCAAAAACCTTTGTTTTTGTAGCTGGAAAAAATAAGTGTTTTCCATAAGATGAAAAGATGGGGAAGAGTTAACAACCACTCTCTCATACAATTATGCCTTTAATATGACTGATGTTTTCTGTTGATTTTCTAAAAGTTATATTTCCTAAGAATTATAGTATATGAACTGGAAATATGAACATTTATTCTACATTAAAGAGTGGATAAATTGTTTGAGATGTCAGACACATACTGTGTGTAAAATCTCTACAAACTTTTACTGAAGACTTCTTTAATTAAAAAAATCTCTATTAGGATCCAACTACTTTTCAAAGTTATAATCCCTAAGGATTTGCATCATATTACACCTGTTTTTATCCTGATATTGTGAATATGTGTGCATGTGCGTATGATACCTTGAGGATTTTTTTCTATGAAAAGTAATAAGAAAAATAAATTCAAAATTTTCTTTTGAAGAGATGTATTTAAAAAAAAGAGATTGCAGAATAACAGAAAGGAAGTGGAATTATTTGAGAGTTTTTAGTTTAATAATAACCCTGACAATCAACCACAGTTTGAAATTTCCATTATTTCCTAGCCTAAACAGAAAACAGAACTTTTCTATGGAGGTAATAGATAAAAATTCAGTTATATCTGACATTCTTTGGAATAACTTTCTAGAGCATGTTTAAGGCTGTTTTTCTCTTTTTACATTTGTTTCTTTATCCATCTATCAAGGGTAAATCAGTATAGAGTATTTTTCAGTGATCCATACAATAAAAATCGTTGGAAATTTTATTCTGCACCCATTTTCCAACCTTTCAAATCATTGCACAATTTAAAAATGAGCTTTTAGAGGTACAATAGCTTGGTGGTTATAATAGTGCATTTTTATTACCTGTAATGAATACAACATGATTGATTATTTGTTGTTACACATGCTTTTCTCTCTTCTCAAAATATCTTCTACAGATCTTTTCCATCTTCGTCTCTCAGTAGTCAGTACAGCATGATTATTTTGAGTACAGGAAGCTGTATTTAACAGGCACATGTTAACGTCATGTCAATTTTTAGCACCTCGAGATTAACGGCTATTCTTTTAATGACATCAATGTTTTCTTTTCTGGGCATAAAAATTATTCTGATCTTATATATGGTTCACAATATTAATGACAATACAAAAATTCCTACATAAGCACTTTTTTTCCTTTCGACTCTATTTCCCTTTATTTCATGGTACTGGAATTTCATTTTTAACAAGCAGTTAATAAGACAGATACCATGAAAACGTGATACAAGATAGTAATACTTTAGTATCTGAAGTAAACAATGGATGGTAATTATATTCCAGATGGAAACAGATGATTTTAGCATATATAAAACATACTTTCATAGAGAGAAACTTATTCCTTTGTAGAGAACACTCAAGCTTATTAATAAACCAAAAATTATTGAACATGCCACTGAAAAGCAAAAGCTGTAGCTAAGTGTAAGCAGTAGTCTACTACTACCTCTGTTTTTAAAAAATACTCAAATAAAACCACATTTTTCTAAAACATGACTCTATTGTTTTTGTTAGTTACTTGTTTTGTAGTAAAGCTTTCTTATATTTCCATAAATCAGTTTGACAATATTGTAAGCCACATCATATGTACATAGCAATTCATACAGCATTCCTCCTTTTTAGAAAGTTCATGAAACTCCTTATACATTATGTCCTACATGAGAAAATATTTAATATTTATGTATCTAATTGAAGTTGATCTTCTGTATTCACAACAGCTATAAAATTGCTTTGAAATTGATAAAGTGCTTTAAAAACTTTTAGCCAGTATTATCTACAGGGCTTCCCTAATGGCTCACATAGTAAAGAATCCACCTGCAATACAGGAGACCTGTGTTCGATCCCTGGTTCTGGAACATCTCCTGGAGAAGGGAATGTCTACCCACTCCAGTATTCTTGTCTGGAGAATTCCATGGACAGAAGACCCTGGTAGGCTACAATCCACAAGGTCACAAAGAGTCAGACACTGCTGAACAACTAACACTTTCACTTTCGTCTACAAAGTCACACCTAAAAATAAGTTTATATTGTTCATGTACACATGCAGAATAAAGAACAAAACTTAAAAAAAATGTATGTTCAATGTTACATATGTAAGTTCTTAATAATATGGATTACATTGTTAGCTATTTTATGTGTTAGTCTTCTTTTGATAAGAAGCTTGTATGATATGCTTCTTTCATATATGTTTATACTGTTTCAGCATTCCAGAGATGTTTCATTATGCTAAGAAATTATGTTCCCTACTTTGATTTTTATCTGTCATTTAATATTGATGAACATAGTTATTTTAAAAAAACACTTAAAAAGGTTTATCCTATAGTTATAATCCTGTAGTTATATAAACCCTTGAGAAAAATTTCACCTGTCATTATATAAATGAAAACAGTCTTTGATTCTTTCCCTAAGGTCCTTGACCTATCAGAGTACTGTCACATTTTTATGTTTTGCTCTCTTCTCTTTTATTCTCTTGAGGTACCTTTCCCTTGCTTGCTTTTAAGCCTTTTCCATCTAGATCCCCTACCCCTCCTAACTAGTCTATCAAAATAGTACCTTAATTATTCTCTATTTATTATTTACTATATTAATATTTACTGTCTGTACCTTTTATTGTCCCTTCTTCCACAAGGAAGGGTTCTGCTTTAAATCAGTTGCCTAGAGTAGTTCCTGGGGCCTGGTAGCCACTTAATCATTAATGAATTAGTGAATTAGTGAATTTCCAGCCCTAATTCCTCCATGCATAATATTTATATAGTCAAGATTCGCTAGATGTCACTAACTTAATTTCTTACAGGAATTTCAAACTCAGTGAGTCAAACCTATATTTTCCCTCAATCATATTAATTTTTAGCACATTTTTCTTTCCATTTCAGAGCAAGAAGCATGGAAATCACACTTGATTCCTCCCTCATCTTTATCCTTCCGTTCAATCCATCAAAAATGGTGTTAAATTTTCTCCATAATATCTCTTAAGTCCTTCCTACTTCTCCATGTATACTTAGGTCAAGATCTTATTTTATATGACCTGAATTGTTGTGGTGATTTCTTTCCCTTGCTTTACCATAAGTATTTCTTTCTCTTCTACTTTATTTTTTTAAAAAGTCCATACAGTAGTGGTTGAGAGGGTTACTTTCCCTCTCTCCCAGCAGCTCTGCACATTAAGAATCAAGTCTCCTCCAGTCACTCTGTGACCTTAGTTTATCTTCTGTGCTGTGTGACAGAAGAAAAGGTTGGGTCAAGTCTTTCTCTTTTAAGGCACATCATTTCTTCTCTCATCTCCCTAGCCAGAGTTTAGCCACATGGCCAGAGTTCTCTGAAGAAATCTGGATTTTCAGTCTTTCTTCTGGGAAGCCATGAATTAAAGACTGGGATTCTGTTATTAATTCTGGAGGTTGGAAGTCTGGATTTGGTGTCAAGTGAGGGTCTGCTTCCTGGTCTTCATACAGATGACCATCTTCTTGTGTATGCCAAATGATCCTTGTTGCAAGGACTCAACTCTGTCACAGGCATTGTCTCTCTTCTACTTCAATCTGCAATTTATTATCCACACAACACCTGAGATGGTTTATTTAAAGATTAACTCTGCCATGCTGTTTCTCAGATTAAGGACCTTCAACATCTCTCTATCTTCTATACAATCAAATGTGAACTCCTTACAATGACTAATCCAGGTCCCTGCATAATATGGTCTTTTTCCTTTTCTTCAGTCTTTTTTAATCATTGTCTCCCAATAATTGAGTAAAATTTAATTCTAGCAGTTCCCTTAACATTCTTCCTCTCTTAAAGAGGATGGATAAGACCATTAAATGCCTTTAATGGCATTTCTTTTGCCTAAACCATTCTGACAGAGGTGTTAGTACCTTGATTTCTTAACCCCAGATAAGGATAGGGGCAGGGTAGCAACTTGGTGATAGAACCCAGAATTCCAATTTAAGTTACCTTAGCCCCATGAGGCTATTAGAAGGTCTGCTAAGTTTCTCAGTCTCCATGTAGACTCTTCTGAAGGTGGCAGATGCTTTGAATGAAAATGTAGTCACTTTCAGTAAGAGATAGGAGAGAGGAGTGATGAGTCATCTCGCAGCTAGTCTTGGCAAGATATTCAGATTGGCTCACTCACATGGTTGCAGTTGTGCTGGCTGGGAGTCGATTGTTCAGGTGGGGTTGTTGACTAGATCACCTCCATGTCTTCACTTTATGTGGCTTGCATTTCTTACTGCATTGTAGCTAGGTTCTGAGAGAGCATCCTAAGAATTAGCATTCTTGAAGACCTGGGCATGAACTACACAGATTCTTATGACCTAGACTCAGAAGCTCCACAGTCACATTTGTAATATCATTTCCTTAAGCAACTAACTAAAGCCAACCCAGATTCAAAGAAAGGTAACTAGTCTCCGTCTCCCAATGTAAATCATAATATGTGCATATAGGGAGTAAAGAAGTTGAGAGAAGTTGTACTTGAAAAATATATTTATAAAGGAATTATTTTGCACATTCATTCAAAATCCTCATGGTGCCCCTACCAATCATGAATCTGTCTGAGGTAGGATTTTGAGAATGGAATTTGATAAGGGTAAAATTTAGCAGAAGTGAAGAAAAATTCCATTAGGAAAGAATTGAACACCAGTATTACAGAGGACTTCTGTTTCTAGTAATGTGTGATAATTTGAACCACCTCTTTCACTGAGAAGGACTGGGAGAGCAAGGGAAATATAAATACAGCTACTTGAAGGCATTGGAGGATTATGATGACAATGACAGTGTTGAGACCACGATCTGGGAGAGAAAGAAAGAAAGCTTAGCATTTAGGACTACATTTTCATTAAGAGCATGTGCCACCTTCAGAAGAGTCTGCATGGAGAGTGAGAAACTAACAGACCTTCTAACAGCCTATGGGGCTAAGGTAACACAAATTGGAATTCAAGGTTCTATCACCAAGTTACTATCCTGCCCCTATCCTTATTTTGGGTTGAGAAATCGAGGTACTAACACCTCTATAAGTAAGAGAGAACCTCAAATAAAACAATCTTCATGAAGACTTTTATTCACAGATTCTAACCATTCTATCTCTGACATTATATGAAGATGACACAGGATTATCTATAACAATACATCTGACAAGTATAATCCTATTTTGGTTCTCATCTAAACCTAAATATTTGTTTTTGTCTATACTTAACAATTTCCCAGAATATTTTGCCTGCTTTGTTAGTGGATAATTATAGGATAATTGAAATTTTTATTCTTGGCATACAGAGAGGTATCTGTAATAAAAAATCATAAAGCAAATATATTGTGCTTATTTTGAAGAAAGTGGTAATATATTTGTTGTTTTTTTAATCAAGTTGAATTTGAGTTAATGAAAGGATAAAAAAACTGCAATATAATTCAAAATGTAATAATTATGGGAAAAACTCATACTCTGTAGATACTTTAGAGAATGTGTCATTTGTATAGAAAGAACCTTTTGTAGAAATGCTAGTAATAGGGAAATCAGAAAAGCTGCCTAGATGTTTTTTAATAGAGAAGAAAGAAATTAATTATTACCAATCTCTGAAATAAATTAAATGATTTAAATACATCAGCATAATAAGAGGATGAAAATAGAGTTGAAAATACAGGCATTTTTACCTGTTGAAAATCATATAAAATATGATTTATATGAGTAACACATGCAACATAATGTTATCATTGTTTATAGATACCAATAAAAATGAAAAATATAATGTATTTTGGAAAATAACAAGCTATAGTTACTATTATAGGTACCCCTGAGAACAGAGGAAATAATAAAGATTTCAACATGATTAGTAATGTTTGATTTCTTTTACATATGTTATGCATATGTACAAACCATAAACAACAATAATACATTAACATATTATTGTATATTCTCTGTATTTTTTTAACATTTTCAAAATTAACGTGTGAAGACAGAATTAAATTTGTATGTATTAAATAAAGGTGTCTGTGTGTGAAAGTCACTGCGTTGTGTCCAACTCTTTGCGACCCCATGGACTATAGAGTCCATGGAATGGATCTTCCCAACCCAGGAATCGAACTGGAGTCTCTCGCATTGCAGGTGGATTCTTTACCAGCTGAGCTACCAGGGAAGCCCTAAGTAAAGGTAAATGTCAAGAATCTCAGGGCATGATCTAAGCATGATCTAATTAAATAATAACCTTGTAAAATTTTGTAACCACTGATGGGAAAAGTGTATAAGAATTATCTAACTTTCACATAGGTAGACTCTCCAAACATCATACATGTCAATTTTCCATTTAGAAATAATTTTTCAAGTATTAGATCACCCAAGATTAACAAAGCATACTACTGTGCTAATAAGCCATAATATGCCACATTATGTCATAAGCCATCATATGCAAACACATACTTTAGGGAAAGAGCATCCTAAATTCTTTTTTGAATTCTGAAGACCTATTTTCATGCTGTAGTGTGAAGGGGATGCTTCTGCTTTTCATCTCAGCCCTGAGCTTAGGAAATGGCTCTTTTGTGTAGAATCAGTTGACTTCTTTAGGCAAAGGACTATTTGGAATAGTAGGAAGGGGAAAGGACTAGAGATCTAGTAGACTGAAGTGGCAGAAAATATGAGTGATGCCTTCTGTTAATATGTATTGCTAAACACTTATTTTCCCAGTCATCATTTTTATTTCTTTGATGAGCTCCTTGAATTTGTCTTGTGTCATTTCACTATAATGGACTGTTGTATTTAATTAAGGTTTCATCCTGCAATGGTACTGATTGGAAAAAAAAAACCTGATGTTAAGAGGTAATATTCAAAATATGTAGCTAATGTATCATGCACACCTGTTGAACATTTAGTTCCTGCTGGTTGCAATTATCCTGAGGGTTGGAGGGAAGGACAGAGGTCCAAGTGAAGGTACTGAGGCAGTGTATATACAGAGTGGCTGTAGGAAAATCCAGATATCTTTCACAGTATATACAATTATTACTTTTGGCTTTGTAACTAGTATTTACATTATTAAATACTAATTACCCCATTATTATGCTTTATATATTGTATACTACCAGTCAGTTTGCTATTGACCAATTGTTAGGAAAGTATAGTAAAACTCAGCCATATTGCAATAAGGACTCCAAAATTTTCAATTTCAAAGATGCAAGTTTGCATCATTCCATGTTTAGAAAGTAGCAAATATAGCCTGTTGTAGTGGTGTGGTGCAAAGCACCAGATACATTATATTCAAATTTGCCTTTTATGTCAGTGTTTCGGTCCCTGATGGGCCTTGCCTCTGTACTTGCTGCACATTACCAAAATGGATATTGATTAGTCCTGTTCACTTCCATCTCCTTGCATTTCCACGAGGAAAGACTTTGCCAGAGAACCATGTCTGGTCCTTCTGCCTCTCTTTATTCATTATTTCTGTGGGAGGAAGGGTGAAGTATCTGATTACTGAACTGGGGGGATGTCAATGGTCATGATCATTTAAACCCTTTCCTTTCCTTTTCTTTGAAATATGCCTCACATATGAACTTAAGCACTAAAAAGATCAATCAAGAAGGAGCAGTATGCAGTCTATACACGTGCCTATGGTTTTGTTGCTAAGTCATGTCTGACTCTTGCAACCCCATGGATTGTATCCTGCCAGGCTCCTCTGCCCATGAGATTTACCAAGCAAGAATACTGGAGTGGGTTGCCATTTCCTTCTTCACATGTGTCTAGAGGGTGTGCCAATATAATTACAGGTTTTTGCAGTAATGGGACCATTTAATAGTGTTGACTTAGTTTAATGAAAAACAAAACAAAAAGATAAACTTTTAGCTCTGACTCCAGTGAGAAGACAATCTTCCTACCCCATAGCCACATCTGTGGCAGAACTAAGGAAGCAGGAGAGCCACAAGGAGATACACAAATACTCAATTAGATAAGGGCAACTTTCCTACATAATAGTCAACAGTCATGTCGTTGTTGTGTTGTGTTACTCAACAGTCATGTGCGACTCTTCGCAACCCCATGAACTATAGTCTGCTACCCTCTCTGTCCATGGAATTCTCCAGGCAAGAATACTGCAGTGGGTTGCAAATTCTTTCTCCAGGGGATCTTCCCAAGCCAGGGACTGAACCTGGGTCTCCTGCATTGCAGTCAGATTCTTTACTGTCTGACCCACCAGGGAAGCCCAAGGATATGTTTAAAAGGATATGCTAGAAAAAGTTCAGAATTCAAAATTCTCTTAGAATTCAGATAGAATAAATATGGAAGAGACTGGCTATGACAAGAGGCTATCTTATAGAAGATTCTCACATGAGATTAGAACTTTGGAGAACAACAAGGTGATCTGTAGAACCTGTGGAGAAAAGAGAAAATCAATATGAATGAACTATTTTTAAGCACTTCCTCTGTGTCAGTCACCATGTTAAATCCTTAGGAGAATTATTTCACATAATCCTTACAAAACTTGTTCTGTTCTTTCCATTTTACAGATAAGGGATCTGAAGCACAGTTTCTGGCTTAACTAAGATCATGCATTTTGTAAGTGAAGGAATTAATGTTGAAGTCAAGCAATCTAATTCCATAAACTATACATTTCCACCTTCATTAGACTGTCTTTGATTCACATTACACTAAATTAATGACAGGCCTATTTTTACATATTTCTTAAAATTTAGTCCTCAGTTCACTATCTTCAGAGTAATTCAATACATTTATTTAAATGGCAGTTTCCTCAGTTCCACTCAAGTCCTTCTGACTTGGAATATTTAGGTTTTAACAGATTGCCTACTCATTGATCATCCATACTAATGACTGAACAACATTTAAGTGAATTCTGATTAAAGATTCCAATATAGCTGATGAATATACTATAGTAATCCTAATGCATATTATTAACATTTTAGGGAATTATTTGCTAAGTATAAATAGCATAGTGCTATCATGAAATTGAGTTCAGGCAACTTTATATAATTTTAGTTTTTACAAGCTCCATGTGTGCAGGCAAATAGGCACAAAATTCTTTTGAAATCTTTTAAATCATTTTACTATAAATTACCCAAAGGGACACAGATGAAGAGCTAAAATATTTCTTACTCCTACTAAAAGATTTCTTTTTTCTTGTTGATCCTGCAGGTGAAGAAAATAATTACATGTTCATTTTAATTTGTTGTCTTTTTACACAAAACCCATATATGAACGTCATCTATATTTTAGAAACAGAATCCCATATTATGCCTAATGTTTTATAACAAATGCTTAGGTGACAAATAGGTCACAAGCTCTACTTGGAAAATAGCAATGAAACAGGAGATATTAGGCATTTCTGTTTCTAGTAACTGACACTCTCTCTTTTGTTTCTTTTCTCGCAGCTGCTATTTTTGCTTGTAAAAGTTCTATCATCCAAAACAGCCTCAGTAGAGGAAAAGTGGTGAGATGTCCTGAGAGGGAAATCATAACAACCAATCAACTAGTAGATCAAGTGAAAGAAGGAAAGAAAAAAATTTTGCTACCACAGTAGGTAGCTACCAACCATATTTTAGTGCCCATTCATATGCAAAAGAAGTAAATGGGGACAAAAATGCAGAGAACACCTCCAGTAACTCCATCTCTTTCAGAGAGCTACCTAACCAATGGCTTAAGAAAGACATGGTGTCCACTAACATGTGCAATCATCATGAGTTATTTACACTAAATAATATAAATAAGTTACACCATCAGACTTTGGAGCTTGATGAACGAGTGGTATCAAGTTTCAGAGTAGGCAATTCTCACTTTGTTGGGTTGCATATAAAGGTAAAAATGACATGAAAGCTAAATTTCTGCAAAGCAATTACAATAATCAATAGGGGAAAATACTATTATTCTATGTCTTCTAAATATTTCTATCATAACATTAAAACTTTCTTACTGATGGCTGTAAATGTATAAGGAAATAAAAATATAGTAAAACTAGTACATAGTTAGTGCACTGTAATTTTTAAATGAGACTTAAAAGGATTTTATGTTTATAAAATGCTATCGAGTACTTTGAACAGTATTTGCTTCTTCTCCTGGTATAACATGATAAGGATATCTTTTCTATGCGTTGGAGGATTGTCATCCTCCTTTCTAAGTTTGAAACCACCGCCAAAGTTTTAGGAAATTGCACATTCAGTGTCCTGAAATATCTCTGAGTTGCTTTCATTTGAAGTTTTTTTTGATATTGTCACTTCCTCTCAAAGTCTTTTCCTTACTTCACAATTGTTTTCTTTCATTAGGCCCCTCAGTTCACCTTCACTAAGTTTCCCTCATTGCTTTTGTAGAATTTCTTGAACTGTGATGATGTCAGCAATCCTAGTCAGATATCTGTTTCTTGTCACTCCATTTACTTGAATCTCAGTTTCACTTCCAGCATCATCATTTTTCATTTCTTTGCTGTACTTTCACCTTTACTGACCAATTCCTTCTTTTGATTATTCATTTTGTGAAATGTCTTGTGAGTTTATCTCTGGGAAAAAGAAGCCAGCACAGCTACACTTTTACTGTGAACTGAATAACTTCAGCACAGTGACCAGTCATTGATAAACTTTGAAAAAGTTATGTGATTGATGATCTATAATCATGATGTGCATCTACTATTAAATAGTGATTTGTGGCCCCAAGAGCCAACATTGAGTTTTACTTTATGTCATTTCTCCGAGCTATTACAACAGGGTAAATGAAATTTGAACCTTGCTGTTGGGTGACTTTTTTTTTTTTTAACTAAACCATGATTGTTGGCATTTGTGCACACAGAACTATACAAACATAGGACCATGTGTACTACGCATGTTCCTTGGGAATGGGACTTCACAAATAAATAATTCCTTTAGAAATGTTTATATAAATGTTTCAAATATATAGCGAGAGAGGAAAAATGACAATGTTAAATAAGTGTTCAGTTCAGTTCAGTTGCTCAGTCCTGTCCAACTCTTTGCGACCCCATGGACTGCAGTATGCCAGGCTTCCCTGTCCTTCACCAACTCACGGAGCTTGCTCAAACTCATGTCCATTGAAGCAGTGATGCCATCGAACCATCTCATCATCTGTCGTACCCTTCTCTTCTTGCCTTCAATCTTTCCCAACATCAGGGTCTTTTCTAGTGAATCAATTCTTTGCATTAGGTGGCCAAAGTTTTGGAGTTTCAGCTTTAGCATCAGTGCTTCCAATGAATATTCAGGACTGATTTCCTTTATGATGGGCTGGTTGGATCTCCTTGAAGTCCACAGGACTCTCAAGAGTCTTCTCCAACACCACAGTTCAAAAGCATCAATTCTTTGGTGCTCAGCTTTCTTTATAGTCCAACTCTCATATTCACACATGACTACGGGAAAAACATAGCTTTGACTAGACAGACCTTTGTTGGCAAAATAAGGGCCGTTAAAAATGAGATAAAAGATATGTTAGAGGAAAAAAGATATGTTAGCATAATAATGTGTAAATTTAAATCATATATATGAGAGATTTGGGTCTTCATAAACACCCCATTTTTTAAAAAAGTTCAAGTCATCTCCTGAAACTGTATTAGAGCTTTCTCATGTAGCATGCATTCTCACTGGAGGTGGTATTGTCACCAAGGGTGTAAATCTTGGCTTGAGGGAAGGAAAAAAAAAAGTTTAGATATTACATGTATTTTGGCCCTCCGAAACGAAACCTTACATGACAAACCTCATTCCTTCATACTTTACTACACTCAATGAGAATTTAAATTAAGTTGAAATTTTCTCCCAGGAGGCAAAATTGAAAAGGTTGAGAAAAATTGATCTATAGTCAAGCTTAGAATCTATAGGCTTTGTGGGAATGGAGCTGGAGGAAGGGTAAAGTAAATTTTAAAATGCCTAAACCAGACTAAAAAGGGCTTCCCTGGTAGCTCAGATGGCAAAGAATCTGCTTGCAATGCAAGAGACCCAGGTTCAGTCCCTGGGTTGGGAAGATCACTGGAGAAGGAATTGGCAACCCAATCCAGTGTTCTTGCCTGGAGAATCCCTATGGACAGACGAGCCTGGCAGGCTGCAGTTCATGGGGTCGCACAGAGTCAGACACAATAGAGAGACTAAACGCTTTCACTTTTCAGACTAAGGAAAAACAAGTCAAGAAGGCATTCTTGGTCATCTATTGAGATCCAGTCCATATAATTTTGATGATTAGTACTATTTTTTTGAACCCTAAGTATTTATGTCATTAATTAATAGAAAAATTAATAGAGACTTTTTGATTAATATGATATGAGGCATACCTTTAAACTTTACCAAACATTGTGGGAATTAATTAAATCAGCAAATCAGATCAAATATATGAATCCTATTCTGTATAAAGCCTTATGTTGTGGATGATGCAAAGTCCCAATATTTAAGAACGTTAGACTTAATGTTGATTAATGTTTGAAAAATTAAATTGGTGTATGAAGACAAATATACCCCAGCATAAATTCTAGATGCATAAGGCCTCTGAGTTCAGGAGAATACAAAAAAATTAAATTAATCTTGAAGAGATTTGACTTGGGCTTTAAAATATGAATATTATAAGGAAAAGAATTTTAAATGGCACAAAAAATATTAAAGCAAGCTGACTTTTAAAGGATGAATTTTCTTCTCTAAAAAATCACATTGAGTATTTTTTTAAATAACTATTTTATGAGTACAGGTTATTAAGCAATATTTCCATAAATGTTCTAAGTAATGGCTCTCATAAAAATGTAAAATAAATATGTGTCAAAGATTTTATTTAACTCAGTTCAGTTCAGTCGCTCAGTTATATCTGACTCTTCGCGACCCCATGAACTGCAGCATGCCAGGCCTCCCTGTCCATCACCACTTCCTGGAGTCTACCCAAACCCATGTCCATCTAGTCGGTGATGCCATCCAGCCATCTCATCCTCTGTCGTCCCCTTCTCCTCCTGCCCTCAATCCTTCCCAGCATCAAGGTCTTTTCTAGTGAGTCAACTCTTTGCATGAGGTGGCCAAAGTATTGGAGTTTCAGCTTCAACATCAGTCCTTCCAATGAACACTCAGGACTGATCTCCTTTAGGATGGACTTGTTGGATCTCTTTGCAGTCCAAGGGACTCTCAAGAGTTTTCTCCAGTGCCACAGTTCAAAAGCATCAATTCTTCAGTGCTCAGCCTTTTTCACTGTCCAAGTCTCACATCCATACATGACTATTGGAAAAACCATAGCCTTGACTAGACGGACCTTCAATGGCAAAGTAATGTCTTGGCTTTTCAATATCCTATCCAGGTTGGCCATAATTTTCCTTCAAAGGAATAAGCATCTTTGATTTCATGGCTGCAATCACCATCTACAGTGATTTTGGAGCCCCCAAAATTTAACTCATTAATTAATAAATGTTTATTTAAATAAATAAGTAATAACTCATTAATTAATAAATGTTGTAACTGGTTTTATCAAGAATCCACAGAGCAGAAACTTTTATAGGCAATTAGATATTCTGAAGGAGAAGGCAATGGCAACCTACTCCAGTACTCTTGCCTGGAAAATCCCATGGATGGAGGAGCCTGGTAGGCTGCAGTCCATGGGGTTGCGAAGAGTCTGACATGACTGAGCCACTTCACTTTCACTTTTCACTTTCATGCATTGGAGAAGGAAAGCAATGCACTCCAGTGTTCTTGCCTGGAGAATCCCAGGGACGGGGGAGCCGGGTGAGCTGACGTCTATGGGGTTGCACTGAGTCGGACACAACTGAAGTGACTTAGCAGCAGCAGCAGCAGCAGATATCCTGAAATTAATTTTCTTAATAGAGGCAAGCTGTTTTTTTTCTACATTGTATAAAGGAAATCAACTGAATCTCCACAAGAGAGAGATTTTTGCATCTCTTTGGGCAAGGATTATTTGCATAGCTTTCTATTTTTCTACAAATTAATTTCTGTCTCTCTAGGGATGTAAAATAGCCTAATCAAAACAATGAAAGCAAAGATAATCTGGAAGGTTTGACTAGAAATCTGGCCTCCGATTTCTTTGCAAGGCAATGGGGAAGTTGCCTTTTAAGTTTTTAAAACTTAATCTAAATACAAAGTGATACACGAACTGATTTTTAAAACTTTTCAAATTAGATGCTGAAATGTATTTTAGGATAAATACTCCCTGATATGCCCTATGAGAGGCAGGGCCTAATAACTCCTAAGGAGTATATTTCTAGCAACTTACTGGGTGAATTTAAGTTATGGAATATGGGATACCAAGACCTAAGAGTAATTAAACAACAATCAATAACTTCAAAACATTTTTAGCTTTTAAAGTGTACAATAATTCTGTTAAGTGAACTCATTCTGCTCCTCTGAGAGTACATAGTTGTACAAAACTACTGTGTTTTTCTGTAAGCAAAACTATTTGGATGATACACCAATATATTATGCAATAATATGCCTGTTGCAGGCAACACAACAACTACCAAAATAAGGTAAAGTGGACTTTGTCAAAATTTAAACTGTTTGTCCTTCAAAGAGACTAATAGGATGGTAGAAAGGCAAACCATAGAATGAGAAAAAAAACACCTTTGCAAATCACAAAGATGATAGGAGATTAATATCCATAATAAAAACTTAACAAACAGTGGAAAATTCTTCCAAGAGATGTGAATACTAGACCACTTTATCTGCCTCCTGAGAAATCTGTATGCAGGTCAAGAAGCAACAGTTAGAACTGGACATGAAACAACAGACTAGTTCCAGATCAGGAAAGGAGTACATCAAGACTGTATATTCTCACCCTGCTTATTTAACTTATATGCAGAGTCCATCATCTGAAATGCTGGACTGGATGAAGCACAAGCTGAATCAAGATTGCCAAGAGAAATATCAATAACCTCAGATACACAGATGACATCACCCAAAGAGGAACTAAAGAGCCTCTTGATGAAAGTGAAAGAGGAGAGTGAAAAAGCTGGCTTAAAACTCAACAACCAAAAAACAAAGATTATGGCATCTGGTCCCATCACTTCATGGCAAATAGATGGGAAACAATGGAAATAGTGACAGACTATTTTCTTGGGCTACAAAATTGCTACAGGTGGTGACTGCAGCCATGAAATTAAAAGATTCTTGCTCCTTGGAAGAAAAGCTATGACCAATCTAGACAGCCTATTAAAAAGCAGAGACATTACTTTGCTGACAAAGGTCTGTCCATTACTTTTCTGACAAAGTTCTGTCTAGTTAAAGCTATAGTTTTTCCAGTAGTCATGTATGAATGTGAGAATTGGACTATAAAGAAAGCTGAGTGCCAAAGAATTGATGCTTTTGAACTATGGTTTTGGAGAAGACTTTTGAGAGTCCCTTGGACTGTAAGATCAAATCAGGTAATCCTAAAGTAAATCAGTCCTGAATATTCATTGGAAGTGTTAGGGGAAGCACACTGATTGAAACCACCCACCCTGGCCAGGCATCATAGTAACCATTTGCATGAGTTGTATTACAACAGGAGTAAGGAACATAGAACTAATAAACCTACACCAACTGGAAGAGTTCCATGAAGGTCAAAAGGAGACACCACATGTCTGACCACCTCCCAGAATCCTCCTCTCTGGCCTCCATCTTGGCTGAACAAGGCATGAACCACCAGGAAGGACTCTGAGTCAGAATGGTTGGCTAAAGATAAACTGGAAACTAATCCCATCACCATAAAACCCAAGACTACAAACCATGTGGCAGAGCTGTTCTGGGTTCTTTACTCTACTGCTCTCCACTCAGGTGCCCTTTTGAAATAAAATCTTTTGCTTTGTCAGTACATGTGTCTCCTCAGACAATTCATTTCTGAGTGTTAGACAAGAGCGTTTCGGGCCCTGGAAGGGGTCCCCATTCCTGCAACAAAAGGACTGATGCTGAAGCTGAAACTCCAAAACTTTGGCCACTTAATGCGAAGAACAGACTCATTGGAAATTACCCTGATGAAGGAAAAGATTGAAGGCAGGAGGAGAAGGGGACGACATGGGATGAGATGGTTGGATGGCATCACTGTCTCGATGGACATGAGTTTGAGCAAACTCCGGGAGTTGGTGATTGTCAGGGAAGCCTGGCATGCTGCAGTCCATGGGGTCACAGAGTCGGAAACGACTGAGTGGCTGAACTGAACAACTTAGCATGAGCAATAAAAACCAATCTGAGCAAAAATGGGCACAGAACCTATATAATCTTTTCTCCAAAGAAGATGTACATCTGGTCAATAAACACATGAAAAGATACTTAATATCACTAATCACTAGCGACATGAAAATCAACTATTAATACTGTGAAATATCATTTTACATATGTTAAGATGTTTTATCAAAAAGATGGAAAATTACAAATACTGTGAGGATGTGGTAAATTGGAATCCCTTGCATTGCTGGTGGGGATGCAAAATGATGCAGTCACTGTGGGAAACAGAATGACAGTTCATTAAAATCTTAAAGAATTACCATATGATCCAGCAATTCCAATTATAGGTATGTACCTCAAAGAATTAAGATCAAGGACTCAAGCAGACATTTGATGTTTATAGCAAAGCAATGTTTATAACAGCTTTGTTTATGATAGCCAAAAAATGAAAACAACCCAAATATCTTTTTTAAAGAAGACGAAGTGTGCTGAAGTTTTGTATAGACCCTGAAGCTTGCCATAGACATGTCATAAAACTTTCTTGATTTTATATGGTTCATGGAGCTTAATGTTTGTCCCTTAGTAGTTAGTCAAACATGAAAAAGTGTGACTGGTAAATGTTTAGGCTAATGAGGCAGTGTCATGGGTCCATTCTTTAATTAAGTTTTTGCAAGTCTATGAATTGAGGTTCTGCAAAGAGATTATCATTTATATAATCATGATTGAGCATTTAATAAGAACATATGTATCTTTCCAAAATGCAAATCTCACCCTTCTGAAAATTCTTTGGTGTCTCTCCATTCTCTTCAGGCAAAAATATAAATCCTTTAGGACGGCACACAAGTTTTTTAGCATTTTTACACAACCTTGCTCTCTGTAATCAACTATCCTAATTTTTAAGTGAAAATAATCAAGTTATATTGATTAAGTTTTAACTTTTCCAAAATACAATGCACTCTCTCACAACAGTTCTCTTATACAAACAGTTCCTGTTGCCCTGAATATCTACCCCCCACACTTCCTTATTTGTTTTCCCATCTCAATATACTTTTTAGCATACTCTCCTCCCTTCTCCCTGGCTAAATCTAGCCCTTCTCTTGATTTCCATTGCATCCTAAACTTGATTCTGCATTAGCATTTATCACATTAATTCTAATCATGTATATGTCTCTCTCTTTTCCTCAGTAGACACTGAAAACTTTCAGAGCCAGAAATGTATCTTTTACATCTCTTTCCACAACTTTCAACATAGTACTCAAAATAGACACTAAATGAAAGATGAATGATTAAAGGCTTTTGCATTTACACTTCACAACAACCCTGCAGGGTAGGCAGTTTTTCTTTTTTTTTACTTTTGAGGAAACAGATTCAAAAAGAATTAGTGGATACTCTCTGTTACCTAAGATGACGTAGCTAATGCATTGCAGAATCACAACTCAGTACACACCCTCTGACTTCAAATAATGCCACCGTGCAAATAATTCCTTCAAATATGTGCCCAAGAAAAATAGGTTTGCATTAATTCCTTATTGCCCAGTTTTGCCTTTTGAAGATCATTTGCTACAGGTTAAAAAACAAAACAAAACAAAACACTGTTTGTATTTGGTGGATAAAAGCTATACTTGAGAAAAATACGTCATTTATCCCTTATAAACAGCACCTGAAAATCTACCATATCTCCGGCAGAGACATGCTTGCACTTTTATAGTAATGAGTCTTTGTACTAATATATCGGCATCTCCAAAAGTATTAATTTAAATATTAGCTTCTATTTGACTGATTGTTCAAAGAAAACCACAGGAGAAGTCCTATTCTTTTCTTTGATATATTATTGAGCCTTTAGATTAAGAAACACTGGGTCCAGATTAGTCTGTGACGGGGGATGTTATAATATTTTACATAATAGAATAAATTAAATCTTTAAACAAATTTTAGTTTTACCTATTTATTCACTTCTTCAGTTAATCTGTCTATTTATGATATAACTCATAGTAAAAATGGCTAGTATGCAACCTGGTAGTTGTGTTAAAAGCCTTTGCTATAGGGAAGAGAAAAATGTTTCAATTTTAATTTCTTCAGATATTTGGCAAAGCTAGATTAAAAAACACATACAGACTATAAACTGTCTTACAAATACATTTTTATTCCTTTGAAGACTGTTTTGAACTTTTAATTGTATTTGTTACATTAAAAAGTTCCAGGAAGTATTATGTATTCATATTTCTCAAATTAAATAAACAATATAATGTCATTACCTTAAAGTGTCTCTGCCATGATTACATTGAAAATGCATGCTTTAGTTCTATAAAATTACAAAGGAATAATAGAGAACCACCAACTCCTATTATAATTTCATTTAATTTGTAGCATAAGATCAAATTCAGTAAGAGTGTAATTTCAGTTTTTAATTAAATTACAATGTTTGTGTTCAGTAAATAAGCCCACACAATATTTTAGATAACAGCAGAGTAGTGACTATGCAGAAGCTAAAATCATTATCTTTAGGAAACTACAACTGTATTGAAAGTAACAGTATACATTTGTCAAATGATTTGTAGATGTAAGTATTAGGCATCCACAAGTAATAAACCTTTATTATTTGTGGATAATAGTAATAAACCCTATTCATATTATTAACATGAATATGAATAGGGTTTTGCAGAGTAAGAACAACTGAACAGGTAGAAAGATTGAGGGAGGGCCATCCATGGTGCTAGTGTAGGTAATGAAAAAACTAACCAGACATTTTAGAGGTATTTTAAGGTGCAAAATAAACCTGTTGGTCACAAAAAAAATTGTTTCAGCAGAGATGTGTGTGTTTGGGGAGAAGTTGTCCAGAGAGTGGAATTTTAGGTCTGAAAAATAAGATACAATCAAAAGTATGGAAGATCATGAATAGTACACTAAGAAACTTGAAACTTATAGGAAATCATATGTCAGTATGAAGGCAGGAAGGGAAGGGGGCTACAGAAGATGATATGGTTGGAAGATATCATTGACTTAATGGACATGAGTTTGAGCACGTTCCAGTGAAGAGGAAAAGTTAAAATTTTACATAACCTCCTGCTCCTTCTTCCTCTGTAACTCAGCTAGCTCCTTGCAAAGTCTGGATCACCTAGGTTATGTAGTCTCAGAAAGTGGGGACTCGCAATACTAGGAACTTGCGCTTATCTCACTTACATTTGTCCTGCTCTTTGTAATCGCCCAGCCCCTGCAAACAACTCAATCATGCCCGTCCGTGTATAAAACTCTGTAAACCCTTTGTTTGA
Organism: Antilocapra americana; assembly: GCA_007570785.1. Taxonomy (NCBI): domain Eukaryota; kingdom Metazoa; phylum Chordata; class Mammalia; order Artiodactyla; family Antilocapridae; genus Antilocapra; species Antilocapra americana. The sequence continues at coordinate 2,955,952 of ML662497.1, forward strand.
GGCTTAGAGCTTGGAGTGTTAGTTCCTCTGGTCCTGCCAGCATAATAAACCTGAGTTCTCCAACTCTCCAAGTGTGGTGCTTGGTTTCTTGAGTACTGGTTCTGCAACACCAGGAGACAGTGAAGGACAGGAAATCCTGGTGTGCTGCTGTCCATAAGTCTACAAAGTATAGGACACGACTTAGTGACTGAACAACAACATATGCCACTAAGCATTTTAGGACAGTTGTAGCTATCTGATAGTTTCTTAAAAAAATCTAAGAATAGATATGATTCAACATCCCTACTCCAGGGCATATAGCCAGAGGAAACCATACTTCAGAAGTATATATACACATTCCTCCCTGTTGGCTCAGTGGGTTGAGAATCCACCTGCAATGCAGTAGACAAAAGAGACATGGGCTCAATCCCTGGGTCAAACAGATCCCCTGGAGGAGGAAAATGGCAACCCATTCCAGTATTCTTGCCTGAAAAGTCCCATGGACAGAGGAGCCTGATAGGCTACTTTTCAGTGTCACAAAGAGTCAGACATGGCTGAGAGACTGCGGGCATGCAATGTTCATTGCAGCACTATTTACAATAACCAAGACATGGAAGCAACACACATATCCATTGATTAAAGATGTGGTACATATACACAATGGAATATTATTTAGTCATTAAAAATGAAATAATGCCATTTTCAGCAACATGGAGATTATCATACTAAGTGAAGTAAGTCAGACAGAGAAAGACAAATATGATATCACTTATATGTGAAATCTAAAAAGTTATACAAATGAACTCATGTACAAAGCAGCAATGGACTCAAAGACTTGGAAGTGATGGTTACCAAAGGAAGAAGGTAGCAGGGAGGAATAAACTAGCAGGTTGAGATTAATGTATACATCCTACTGTTTATGGCTTCCTAGGTGACAGGGTGGTAAAACATTTGCCTGCCAGTGTAGGAGATGCAAGAGATAGGGGTTCGATTCCTGGGTCAGGAAGATCTCTTGTAGTAGGAAATGGAAGCACGCACCATTATTCTTGCCTAGAAAGTTCCATGAACAGAAGAGCGTAGAAGACTAAAGTCCATGGGGTCACAAAGAGTCAAACACCACTGAGGATGCATACACTGCTACGTATAAAATAGATCATCTACATGCACCTACTGTATACTAAAGAACTCTACTCAATACTCTGTAATAACCTGTATCAGAAAAAATATGAAAAAATAGGTATGTGTATGTTTATACCAAATCATTTTGCTGTACACCTGAAGTTTACACAACATTGTAAGTCAACTATATTCCAATATAAAATTTAAAAATTAAAAAGAATATTTTCTATATGCCAAGTTCTCTTATAGGAACTATAAAAATAATAGTCATTTAATTTTTACAACTTCATAGAAATTAAATATTAAATAAAATATTTATGTAATTTTATTCACTGTGTATTATAAAGAATCTGAAGCACCAGGAGGTTAAATAACTTATCCAAGGTTACTTAGCTCATAAATAGTGAGCCAGTATTTGAACTAGGCTGTGGCCATCTCAAATTGTTCCTTTTTAACAAAAATTCTATATTGCTATGATTAGAGCAATTAGCCCAAAACACATAGAGCATAAAGACAACTCATTCAGAAATATTTTACAAAACAGAGAAAAGAATATGTACACATGGAAAAAATAAATGACCTATCAATAGTGACGTGGCCAGTTACTGCTGGATTTACCACAGAGGTAAATTCCTTACTCAAAATTCAATGTTAGTCAGTCCTCCTACAAATGATACTTTATATATTCCAATATTAATATCTGTCTTTCATTACTTATAATAAGGGAATGAGTTGATTTATAATTTTATTGAGGTTCAGTTGATTTGCAATATTAGTTTTAGGTGTTTGTGCTTAGTCACTCAGTTGTGTCTTACTCTTTATGACCTCATGGACTATAGGCCACCAGGCTCCTCTGTCCATGGGATTCTCCAGGCAAGAATACTGAAGTGAGTTGCCATTCCCTTCTCCAAGGAATCTTTCTGAACTAGGGATCAAACCCAGGTCTCCTGCATTGCAGGCAGATTCTTTTTCATCTGAGCCACCAGTGAAGCCCCTGTTTCAGGTTTGCAACATAATAATTCAAAGTTTTCATAGATTATACTCTATTTAAAATTATTTTAAAATATTGGTTATATTCCTTATTCTGTACAGTAAAACCTTGTAGCTTATTTTATACATAGTTATTTGTCCTCTTAGTGTACTATCCCTCATTTTCCCTCCCTGCTCCCCTCTCCCTACTGGTAACAACTAATCTGTTCTCTATGTTGGTGAGTCTCTTTGTCTTGTTATATTCATGTGTTTGTTTTATTTTTTTTTAGATTCCACATATAAGTAATAACATGTAGTATTTGTCTTTCTCTTTCTGACTTATTTCACAAAGCATGATATCTTCAAGGTCCATCATGTTGTAGCAAATGGCAAAATTTCATTCTTTTTATGGTGAAGTGATAAAGCTATTGTATGTGTAGTTCACATATTATTTGAAAATAAGATCTAAGTCATCTTTTGAGTTCTGCCAGTATTTGACCTAAGTCATATTAACCAAAAGACGTAAATAAAAATAAATTTTCCAGAATGTAATGAAAGAGGCAAAAGGTAGACCACAGAAAAAGAACAGTTTAGGGACATATTGTATCGGAAAGTTTTGTTTTCATATGTCTCAGGAATAATAAAACTATATTAATTGGCCTTTCAGAATTGCCATTGTTCATATTTTATTAAAGAAATACCTTCTTTAAAATCAGAATACATAGGGTTTTCATGTGAATATTTTGTAGAGTATTAAAATTATAAAAAATATTTTCCTGTCTTATAAATGGTTATTTATCTATTTTAGGTTGTCCTATTTTTATAGTAAAATAAGGCATAATCTTCAACTCATTTATGTTAAATGCCTATGAATATAGTATGATATGTGATCAAATGGACTCTGCAGATAAAATTACGGATCTAATAAGCTGACTTTACAATATAAAGATTATCTTGGATCATTGTGTGGTCCTTTAAAAATGAAAGAAGAAGCAGAGAAGTCAGAGAAAGATGTGATGAAGAATAGAAGATAAGAGAGATGAGGTATGAGGAGAACTCAGCCTACTGTTGCTGATTTTTAAGATTATGGGGGCCATAAGTCAAGGACTTGGTATCTAGAAGCTGAGAATGACTCAGTGTACATCATTCAAAGATCAGGCACCTCTGTCCTCTGGCTGCATGGAACTAAATTCTGCCAACAGTCTGCATAAATTTGAAAGTAGATGCTTCACCAGAGCCACCAACCAGGAAAGCTTAGCCCTGCTTTCACCTTTATTTGAGGCTAGTAAGACACTTTGGGGGCTTCTCAGATGGTGTAGTGGTTAAGAATCCATCTGCCAGTGTAGGAGATACAAGAGACATGGGATCTGTCACTGGGTCAGGAAGATCCCCTAGAGAAGGAAGTGGCAACCCACTCCAGTATTCTTACCTGGAAAATTCCATGGACCTAGCAGCCTGGTGGACAGTCCATGGAATCTCTAAAAGTTGGACATGACTGAGTGACATGTACAAGACACTTTTGAACTTCCAGCCTAAATAACTGTGAGATAATAAATTTATGTTTTATAAACTATAAATGTGTGGTAATTTGTAAATGTGTCAGTAGAAAACTAAAGCTATTGCCTTCTTCATTGTAGGCATTTATTTGGACTTCTCCAGTTACATTCAGGAGATTTATATGGAATAACCTTACATTTTCTGGAAGTGTATCATAAAATATAGAGATTATAAGATTATAAGAAGACATTAAAGATACATTAACTCACATAGTTATTATTATTTGGTTGTGATTAGAGAAAAGAAATATTGAGGACACCTGGTAGGCCCAGAAAAGTTGCAAAAGATTGGGAAGATCAAATGAGTGTAAAAGTGCTGTGCTAACCTTGGAGTGTTAGAGAATGACCAAGAAATATTATGGTGTATCATACTTTTATTAGTTACCATGTACTTAGAAAAATCTTCATACTATACAATCTAGGATTTTCCATTAGCATTAGTAAACATTTATCAAACAACATATCATATTGCATATATAACATTTATAAAGTTTGCAGATTACTTTTTGATGTGTTTAATTTGATCCTCACAGTAACCCAAGCAAATAGGTATTCTCTTTAAGGGACTAACCATTGTACTGATGACAAAGTTAAGACACAGAGTTCAAGTAACTTATTGTAATACAGGTATAAAAATGAATCTATAACTCAACCTGAGTTAAGAACTTCATTTTGAATTTGAGTTTTACATCTCAAAGTTGAATTCAGGACTAAAATTCATTTCTTATATCTCAAAATATACATTTAATAAGTACCATGGCATTGTGCCATTCTGTTGACACCACTCTTAAGGAGACTTTGGGAGTTCAGTGGATTATATACAAGATTGCTTTTTTGATTTGAACTTAAAATTCAAAAAGAAAGATATTTGTATTATTGGTCACACAATTGCCAAGGATATGAATCATTTAATTAGTCTTAGATATACATCACCTGGGTAACAAAGACCTCAGTTTTATATAAGGAAATGCCTTAAAGAACTGTTTAAAAATAACTTGGAAAATAAAGAGAACCATATCTTTAACATCATTTCCACTCTAATGTGTATATTAATACTTCTTTTTAGGGCATGGTACCCATCCACATCATGCTTCAGTATAACTTACTTAACTGTGAGTTTTACTGAGAGTTCAGATTCAGAGCAACTCAATCAAAATGTTGGTACTTCACTGAAAATAAATATAGACCATCATCTCTTTGTCAGCTGGAAGCCATTCTGGTCATTTACAAATCTTAAGCTACTAGGTGTTTGTGCAAACTTATTTATGTATTTTCTCACTCTCCTTCAGTTGGTAAAGATCAAGATTTTCTCACATGCTGTGTTTAGTTAGACAGACACTCTTTTTCTTAAAATATCAAGAAATAAATTAATTGAATCATTGACTTAAGAAACCAAAACTGATCTTAGTGTCATCTTATAGTAAGTTACACAGTAGAAAGCAATAGCTAAAAATGGCTGCTCTATATAGCCAATTTTGCAAACAGTTAATGATTCAAAGCATTCTGCCTATTTATATTTGGTTTTTTTTCTTATATATGTATTTACAATGGAAAATAAATATAGAAATTCAGTTCAAAAAGGCAGACTGAATATACATATTTGTTGCTTCTCTTGCTGGTGATTCTCTTAGATATAGAGGGTATGAATTTTTTAAGAATATTGTATAAAGAAGAGTAGAGATATCAAAGAAAATTAGATTTCAATGATACTGTGCAAGAAAAGAGATAAAAGAGTGTTAATGATAGAAAATATGGGAGAGAAAACGGCAACTTTTCAAGTGAGGGAACCAGAAACATTCTTGTGTTGACTGAGTTCCTCTGCCTGTTGAAATTCCAGCAGTGGGTGAATACAAAGGGATTAATTAAAGACCTGTATAGAGAATAGCCTGCTTCCTATTCCTCTCACAGATCCCTGGCCCTCGGAGCAAAGGAACCTGATGATTACCCTCAGGAAAAAGATAAACAGAAAAGAATGTTCTCTGAAACATTCCAAAAGCACCTTGGGAAAAAGAGAGAAGTTAATGAGAGTGTTGGCAGAGCAATTAACGCCCTCTCCCTTTAGCTCTTCACACCCCCACTGCTCTCCCACACTCAGGAACACAGCCAGCCACACTGTCTAACTCTAGTGGCTGTTACACACACAACCCCCAGTTTTCCCATTTCCTGACTATTTTTCAAAATGATTTTTACTTTAATGGAGTATTTTATATGTACAAAATAATAAATACAATGCAGATAGATAATGTATGACAAATAATAACTGAAACTTAAAACTTGCAGTTACATAGATAGACCATGACTGTGTCCTTTTTCTCACATCCTATTCTTTTTACCCTAAGAGTAATTATAATTCTGAATTTTGACTTGTTATATATAGGTTTTGTAATTGTTTTGCTACCTTATAGTAAAACCAAGGTATCAGGGATTTTTCTTAATTTTATGTCATTGATATCATATTGCAAATTTATTTTGTTATCACCTTTTTCACTCATACATGTTATGTTTTTGAGATTCATCCATACTGCTGCATGGTTCTATAATAATTCCTTTAATATGTTATAGAATTCCATTGCATGAATATGCTGTCAAGTTGTCATGTATCACAGACATTTGTATCATTTGAAATTTTTACTGCAATACTGCTAGTGAATGATTTTGTATGTTTCTTGGTGTATTTGTGCAAGTACAAGATAAATGAAATTACTGGCTCTTGTGAAATGAATACTGTCGACTCTAACATATACTGTCAAAAATATGCTGATGAATGCTTCATTCATTTATTCAAGTGTTAAATTAATATTTATGAAGCATAAATTATATGCTAGGCACTATTCTAGGACCTAGGAATAAATCAGTGATAAAAACAAAAAAAATTCTTGCTCTTATTGGAACTTATATTTTGTTGACCAATAGTACAATATAAACGTTTCTATTATTATGGAATTTTCTGTGTTTTTACTTTTTGCCAATATGATTTGTATAAAATAGGTCTATACTGTGTGTTTTTTAAATAATTTAAAAACTCTCTCTGTTTGCTGATGACATGATCCTCTATATTGAAAACCCTAAAGACTCTACGAGAAAATTACTAGAGCTAATCAGTGAATATAGCAAAGTTTCAGGATACAAAATCAACACACAGAAATCCCTGGCATTCCTATACACTAACAGTGAGAAATCAGAAAGAGAAATTAAGGAAACAATCCCATTCACCCTCGAAACAAAAAGAATAAAATACTTAGGAGTATTTCTACCTAAAGAATCAAAAGACTTGTATATAGAAAACTATAGAACACTGATGAAAGAAATCAAGGAGGACACAAACAGATGGAGAAATGTACCGTGCTCATGGATTGGAAGAATCAATATAGTGAAAATGAGTATACTACCTAAAGCAATCTATAGATTCAATGCAATTCCTATCAAGCTACCAGAGGTCTTCTTCAAAGAATTAGAACAAATAATTTCTCAATTTGTATGGAAATACAAAAAACCTCGTATAGCCAAAGCAATCTTGAGAAAGAAGAATGGAACTGGCGGAATCAACCTACCTGACTTTAGGCTATACTACAAATCCACAGTCATTAAGACAGTATGGTACTGGCACAAAGACAGAAACATAGATCAATGGAACAGAATAGAAAGCCCAGAGATAAATCCACGCATCTATGGACACCTTATCTTTGACAAAGGAGGCAAGAATATACAATGGAGAAAAGACAACCTCTTTAACAAGTGGTGCTGGGAAAACTGGACAGCCACTTGTAAAAGAATGAAACTAGATCACTTTCTAACACCATACACAAAGATAAACTCAAAATGGATCAAAGATCTAAGCATAAGACCAGAAACTATAAAACTCCTAGAGGATAACATAGGCAAAACACTCTCTGCTATAATCCAAAGCGGGATACTCCATGACCCACCTCCCAGAATATTGGAAATAAAAACACGAATAAACAAATGGGACCTAATTAAAATTAAAAGCTTTTGCACAACAAAGGAAACTATAAGCAAGGTGAAAAGACAGCCTTCAGAATGGGAGAAAATAATAGCCAATGAAGCAACAGACAAACAATTAATCTCAAAAATTTACAAACAACTCCTGCAGCTCCATTCTAGAAAAATAAACAACCCAATTAAAAAGTGGGCCAAAGAACTCAACAGACATTTCTCCAAGGAAGATATAAAAATGGCTAACAAACACATGAAAAGATGCTCAACATCACTCATTATCAGAGAAATGCAAATCAAAACCACAATGAGGTACCACTTTACACCAGTCAGAATGGCTGCCATCCAAAAGTCTACAAGCAATAAATGCTGGAGAGGATGTGGAGAAAAGGGAACCCTCTTACACTGTTGGTGGGAATGCAAACTAGTACAGCCACTATGGAAAACAGTGTGGAGGTTCCTTAAAAAGCTGCAAATAGACCTGCCATATGACCCGGCAATCCCACTGCTGGGCATATACACCGAGGAAACCAGAATTGAAAGAGCCACATGCACCCCAATGTTCATCGCTGCATTGTTTACAATAGCCAGGACATGGAAGCAACCTAGATGCCCATCAACTGACGAATGGATAAGAAAGCTGTGGTATATATACACAATGGAATATTACTCAGCATTAAAAAAAAATTCATTTGAAGCAATTCTACTCAGATGGACGAAACTGGAGCCCATTATCCAGAGTGAAGTAAGCCAGAAGCAAAAACAACAATACAGTATATTAACACATATATATGGAATTTAGAAAGACAGTAATGAGAACCCAACATGGGAGACAACAAAAGGAACGCAGATGTATAGAATAGACTTGTGGACTTTGTGGATGAGGGTAAGGGTGGGATGAGATGGGAGAAGGGCATTGAAGCATGTTAATTGTCATGTGTCTAATCAATCGCCAGCCCAGGATTGATGCTCGGGACTGGTGCAGCGAGATTTCCCGGGGGGGAGGGAGGAGGGAGGGGGGACCCGGAGGGGAAGCATATGTAAACCCATGGTGATATCATAACAATGTATGGCTAAAACAATAATTAAAAAAAAAAAAATAAAATAAAATAAAAAAAAAAAAAATAAAAAAATCTTTATTTAGGAATAAGTAACATGCATTAAACTATACATTGTTAAGTATGCATGCTAAGTTGCTTCAGTCATGTCCTACTCTTTGTGACCCTTTGGACTGTAGCCCTCTAGGCTCCTCTGTCCATGGGATTCTCCAGGCAAGACTATTGGAGTGGATTGCCATGCCCTCCTCCAGGGGATCTTCCCTGCCCAGGGATTGAATCCGCATTTCTTACGTCTCCTTTATTGGCAGGCAGGTTCTTTACCACTAGTGCCACCTGGGAAACCCATATTTTTAAGGGTGTGATTTGATATTTTGACATAAATATATATTCATGACACCATTACCACATACATGATAATGAACATATTCATTTTCCACCCCTCAAATTTTTATCATGAACCTTGGTAATCCCTACAAGCCATCTTTTATTTCCCTTAATTTTACATACAACTATTGATAAGCTTCACTAAACTTGCTTGTAAATATCCTTATATCTTATGTACATGGAATCATAGAACATGTACTCTTCTCTTTGCATACTTTCACTTGGCTTGATTATTTGAAAATGTATACATGCCGTAACATGCTTCAATATTCCTTTATATTGATGAAAAGTGTACCACTGTATGAATATATCTTTGTTTATCCTTTCATTTGTTAATGTACATTTGAGTTGTTATCAGATTTTGTCTATTACCAGGAAAGCATCTATTAACATTTGTGCATGGATCTTTTAATTGATATGTGCTTTTATTTCTCTTAGTAAATACATAAGATGCCTGGATAATGTGGTATGTTTATGGTTCAATTTTTTTAAAAACTGTGAAACTGTTTTCCAAAATGATTGCTCCATTTTCTATTCTTTCTGTACTGTGTAAAATTTTCAGTTCCTTCACATTCTCAGAAACAATTGATGTGGTCTGATATTTAAAATTTTACACATTTTACTAAGTATGTAGTTCTGTCTCATTTCAGTTTTATTTTTAAATTGTATTTCTCTCATGACTAATAATGTCAAGAGGCTTTTCATAAACTTGTTATTTTTGTTGAGTCACTCAGTTGTGTTTGACTCTTTGCGACCCCATGGACTGTAGCCCATCAGGCTCCTCTATCCATGATATTCCCCAGGTAAGAATACTGGAGTAGGCTGCCATTTCTTTCTCTAGGGAATCTTCCTGCTCCAGGGATTGAACTGGTGTATCCTGCCTTGGCAGGTGGATTCTTTATTACTGAGCCACAGGGAAGTTTGTAATTACAAATATTCTTTGGTGTAGAGTCCAGACCTTTTTCCAAATCTGTAATTGAGGTGGCTATTATTTTATCGAGTTTTGAGTATTCTTTTTATTTTTTAATTTTCTTTATTGTGTTGGTTTTGCCATACATCGACATGAATCCGCCATGGGTATACATATGCTCCCCCTCCAGAATCCCCCTCCCTCCTCCCTCCCGATTCCCTCCCCCTGGGACATCTCGGTGCACTAGCCCGGAGCATCAACCCTGGGCTGGCGATTGAGTATTCTTTGGCGATTGAGTATTCTTTATGTATTCTAGGTACATTTTAAAATCACATAGATATTTTAAAACATTTTCTTCTGCTTATTAGCATATTCATAAGCTAATAACAGAGCAGATATTTTAGTTTCAATAATATTTAATTTATAATTTTGTTATTTTAAGAACCATGCTTTTTGTATTGTCCTTAACAAATTTTTGACATATTTTCTCCTGTTTTTTTCTTTTAGAGGCTTTATCATTTCATACTTAAGTTTAAATCATTTTGAGTTTATTTTTCAGTATGATATGTGATGTGAATCACAGATATTAACTTTCTCTCTGTATATGTATACACATACATATACATATATGTATATGTGTATAGATAAGCATTTATTCCAGCATCATTTATTGAAAAGATTTTATTCTTTTTCCACTGAAATACCTTTGTCAAAAATCAATTATCTGTGTAGGTATGCATCTATTTCTAGTCATTCTTTTCTGTTAGTCTTTCTTCATGTACCATGCCATCTAATTACTGAAGCTTTAAAATAAGTTTTGATAATTTAGAGAGATGGCATTGGGAGGGAGGTGTGAGGGGGGTTCTGGAAGGGGAACACATGTGTATCTATGGCAGATTCCTGTCAATGTATGGCAAAACCAACACGATAATGTAAAGGAAAAAATAAATAAGTTAATTCAAAATATATAAAAAAATAAAATAAAATAAGTTTTAAAAACAGATAGTCATTCAACTTTGTGTTTTTCAAATATTTTTGTCAATTTTAGAACTGTCTTGTAATTATTTTTACAAAGTAGACTGCTGTGAATTTGATTAACATGCATTGTACACATAGATACATTTGGGGATAAATGAAATCTTAATATTATTGAATTAGATTCATGAGTGATATATAGCTTTACATTTACTTATGTCTTTAAATCTCTCACCAAAATTTTATAAGTACCATTGTATAGTATTTTTAATGTCACTTGCCATATATATTTCTAAGTATTTCATATTTTGATGGGAGTGTAAATGTTTTTGCTAATATTCAGTGTATAGTTATTCAGCACTAGTCCATAGATATATGATGGATATATCCTTATTGACATTTTATCTAGCAACCTTGTTATATACAGTTACTGGTTCTGGTAGTTCTTTGTTGAAGATTCCATTGGATTTTTATACCTAGACAAAATTGTCCCTTGGGAGTAAAGGCAGTTTTGATTCTTCCTTTCCAGTTTGGATACCTTTTTACTTTTTCTTACCTGGTTGTGCTGGCAAGTTGCACAGTGTTGTATAAAAGGAGAGAGAATAGGCATTACTTACTTGCTCTTGATCTTAGGATGAAAGAATTCAGTCTTTCACTGTTAGGTATGAGTTTTAGCTCTAGGATTTTCCTAGATGCCCTTTATAAGACTGAGGAAATTTTCTTCTGTTCTCACTTTTTAAAAATCAGAATTGGAAGTTGAGTTCTGTAGAATAACTTTTCTTTGTCTATTGAAATCATTAAAAGGATTTTATTTTAGTTTGTTTAGAGAAATAATTACATGTATTAATTTTCAAATGTTGAACCAATCTTATATACCTGGGATAAACTCCAGTTAGGATATATTTATTATTTAATTCCATCTGTTAAAATTACATTGATAATGTTTGCATCAGTTTTCATGAGGTTTATTATATTACTCTGTAATTTCCTTTTAATGTATTTGGTTTTGATTACTGACCTCAGAGAATGAATTGGGAAATATTCCCTCCTGTTCAGTTTTCTGGAAGTGTATGTATAGATTTGGTATAGTTTCTTTCTTAAAAATTTGGCAGAATTTATCAGTGTAGCCCCCTGAGCCTAGTGTTTTTCTTATGTGAAGGTTTTTGACCATTAGTTCAATTTATTTAGTAGCCATGGGGCTATCCATGTTATCAGTTTCATCCTGAGTTGGTGTGTTGAAGAGAATTTTATAATACCCAGCCCAAGACTGCCACACGAACACCTGTGACTGTGAACATGATGAGGTTTCAAGACCACGATTATGCCACATATGTGTGTGCGTGCTCAGTTGCTTTAGCTGGGTCCAAATCTTTGCACCACCATGGACTGTTGCCCACCAGGCTTCTCTGTCGATGAGGTTCTCCAGGCAAGAATATTGGAGTGGGATGCCATTCCCTATCCCAGAGGATCTTCCCGACCCAGAGATCAAATCCATGTATCCTGCATCTCCTGCATTGCAGACAGATTCTTTTAGCCACTGAGCTACCTGAGAAGCTCAATTTATGCCATGCTGCATGGCAAAAGATTTTGCAATTGTAAAGTCACTTAATTAAAGTTACTGATTACTTTGAGTTAACTGAAAAAGAACACGAATCTACACTAAGCACATCATTATTTTAAAGGCAGAGTGTTTTCTCCAACTGGGAGTAGAAGGGAAAATCAGAGAGATTAAAGCATGAATAGGATTCAGAGTGTGCTGCTGGATCACAGATGCTGGCGGGGGAATACCCAGGATTGAGAAAGCAGCCTCAAGGAGCTAAGAGCTGTCCCTGACTGCAGCCAGAAAAGAATGGAGAACCTCATTCTTAAACCTACAAGAAATAAATCATGCTAACAGCAGGAATGAACTTCAAAGTACATTCTTCCCTGGAACTTCCATGTGAGAGCTCTACCTGGCAGCCCACTCCAGTATTCTTGCCTCAAGAATTCCATGGACAGAGGAGACTGGTGGGCTACAATCTGTAGGATCACAAAGATCAGATACAACTGATGACTAAAACTCACTCATTCAAGCGAATACCTTGAATTTGGCCTTTTGAGTGCCTAATCAGAGAACCAACTAAGTTTGTTTAGATTTCTGACACATAGAACCACAGGCTAATAAATGGTAAGCTAAATTTGTGGTAATTTGTATTGCAACAATAGAAAACAGTGTGCTTTGAAAGTTTGTGTCTTCAAGAAATTTGCTGTTACATGCAGTAGCATAAACTTCCTAATATTCTCGGATTATCATTTTATATGTATAGAAATGGTAGTTTTTCAACCCTGATACTGTAATTGTGTCTCCTCCCACTTTTCCTGGTCTGGTTAGAGGTGGCAGACAGCCCCATTGACCTACAACTCCTGGAATACACGCCTTTGTGTTATTTTCTCCCATTGAATGTGGGCTGGGCTTAATTACTTCCGTTAATAATGAACAGAGTGTAGCAAATGTGATGAGGCATCACTTCTAAGATTAGATTACAAAATGACTCTGGCTTCTGTCCTGGCTCTCTCTTCCCACTTCTTTGTTTCTCTCTCTCTCTCTCTTTCTCTTCTTTTCTACCACCTTTTCCCTTGCTCTCTCTTTATCAAGCCTCATTTTGGGAGAAACAAGATGCTATATTTGGATAGTTCTATGGTGGGAGGTCATCACGGCAAGGAACTGATGTCTTTGACCTACAGCCACTGAGGATGTGAGGCTTGTCAACAGCCACATGAGGGACTTAAAAGCACATTTCTGCACACAAGTCAAACCGTGAGAAGACTGCAGCATTAGCCAATACCTAGACTGTAGCTTTGTGAGAAACCTTGAGCTAGAGGACCATTGTTAAACTATGCCTGGATTCCTGACCCATAGAAACTAGGAGATAAAAATGTTTCTTGTTTCAAGACATTACACTGTGGAGAAATCCATATATATGTATATATATATATAACTAATACAGATTTTTGTACTGGGAGTAGTGTGGTACTTTATCAAATGTCTACATCTGTAGGATAGCTTGGGAAGCTGGTAGTGTATAAAAGTGGGGAAGGGTTTTTAGCACAGTGTTAGAGAAATCCTAAACTGTTTTTACTAAACAACTTAATAAAAATATGGAGATTGAAAGCCTTTCTGGTAAGCACTTAAAAGGAAATGAGAAACATATTCTTAGAAACTGGAGGTAGGGACATAAATTGTTATAGAATGGTAGAAGCTCTAAATAGTATCTACTTAGTGAGCATGAATGGTAGAAAATGTGTGTAATGAGTTGAGTGATACTGCTAAGGATATTTGTAAGCAAAGAATTGAGGGTGGGTGTTGATGTCCACAAGACCACCTAGGTTTGATGATTCAATAAAAGAGCTCACATAACTCAGAAAAAGTTTTATACTCACAGTTATAGTTTATTACAGCTGAAGGATTCAGATTAAAATCAGAAAGAAAAGCAAGGATCCAGGAGAAACCCTTCACTAGCCTCCATGTATTCCTTTTTCCAATGGTGTGGCACCTTAGGGCTTAAGAATAACATTTCAGTAAGTATATCTAACCTTGAATCTGATTTATATGCTTAGACTTTGAGTGGAAGTCACTCAGTCGTGTCCGACTCTTTGTGACCCCATGGAGCATACAGTTCATGGAATTCTCCAGGCCAGAATACTCGAGTGGGTAGCCTTTCCCTTCTCCAGGGGATCTTCCCAACCCAGGGATCAAACCCAGGTCTCCCGTCTAGTAGACAGACTCTTTACCAGCTGAGCTACAGGGAAGCCTAAGAATAGTGGAGTGGGTAGCCTATCCCTTCTTCAGCAGATCTTCCCAACCCAGGAATCGAACCAGGGTCTCCTGCATTGCAGACAGATTCACCAACTGAGCTATCAGGGAAGCCCAAACTGATGACTTTGAACTGATGCTATTATAGGATGAGATTTGGGGATTTATGGAAAGTGAGTGTATTTTGTTTGAGGAAGGGATTGAATCATTAAAGGAGAAGGAAAAAACTGTCATAAATAGTCTATGAAATGGGCACTAATGAGCTTGCTGATGTTCACAACCTTGTGTGATTGCCTTCTCATTCCTACTGGCTGGCTCTAGAGACTTGCTTCTAATTAATAGAAAGTGGTACAAATGATGCTCTGGCTTTGTTCTTGCTTTTTTGCTTTAATGTTCTCTCTTTCTGTCTCAGAACCTTGGTGGGAGAAACAAGACTGTGATAAATATAATTCAGAAGTTCTAGGCACTAAGTTAGCATAAACTAGGGCTACCAATTCCATAATACAGAGCTTCTCAAACTCAGCACTATTGACATTTGAGGGAGTTAATTCTTTATCATCTGGAATTTTCCCATGGATTGTAGAATATATAACAGCATCCCTGGTCTTTAACTCCTAAATGCAAGTAGTAACTTTCCAATCTGTTCAGTTCAGTTCAGTTCATTTCAATCGCTCAGTCATGTCTGACTCTTTGTGACCCCATGAATTGCAGCACACCAGGGCTCCCTGTCCATCACCAACTCCCGGAGTCCATCCAAACCCAAGTCCATCAAGTCAGTTATGCCATCCAGCCATCTCATCCTCTTCCGTTCCCTTTTCCTCCTGCCCCCAATCATTCCCAGTGTTAGGGTCTTTTCCAATGAGCAAACTCTTTGCATCAGGTGGCCAAAGTATTGGAGTTTCAGCTTCAACATCAGTCCTTCCATTGAACACTTAGGAATGATCTCCTTTAGGATGGAGTGGTTGGATCTCTTTTCAGTCCAAGGGACTCTCAAGGGTTTTCTCCAACACCACAGTTCAAAACCATCAATTCTTCGGCACTCAGCTTTCTTCACTGTCCAACTCTCACATCCATTCATGACTACTGAAAAAACTATAGCCTTGACTAGATGGACCTTTGTTGGCAAAGTAATGTCTCTGTTTTTCAATATGCTGTCTAGGTTGGTCATAACTTTCTTTCCACGGAGTAAGCATCTTTTAATTTCATGGCTGCAATCACAATCTACAGTGATTTTGGAGCCCCCCAAAATAAAGTCAGCCACTGTTTCCACTGTTTCCCCATCTATTTGCCATGAAGTGATGAGACCAGATGCCATGATCTTAGTTTTCTGAATGTTGAGCTTTAAGCAATTTTTTTCACTCTTCTCTTTCACTTTCATCAAGAGGCTTTTTAGTTCCTCTTCACTTTCTGCCATAAGGGTGATGTCATCTGCATATGTGAGGTTATTGATATTTCTCCCAGCAGTCTTGATTCCAGCTTGTGCTTCTGTTTCTCATGATGTACTCTGCATATCCAATAGTGACAATCAAAATTGGCTTTGGATTATGCCACATGTTCCCTGGAGGAAAAAATACCCCTTGTTGAATGCCAGATGTTCTGTCAGGTGAGTGGAGTTATTTAATACATTAGGAATTGTAATTTACTTAAAGAGATTACAGGCCTATGAAAGTGAGTGCATCTCATGATATTGGGCAGGATTTAGCAATATCAGAATCACTTCTAGAATCTTATGACTTCCACAAATTCAAATTTTTAGGAGCATTATATTTTGTTTTCTCTGTTTGTGTTTTCGGGTAGAATTGAGAATTATTATATCAATTGAATCCTGTTACTATCACATAAAGTGATCAAGTATTAAACTAAAGAGAATATTACCTACTATATTGTAATATATACTATTGCTTTCCCTCTATGAAACCACATTTTTACAACTCAGCATTCTTAAAATTAAGGACTATTATAAACCTTTTTGCTTATGCCTATTAAATTTGCCATTGATGCTAAAATTACAATGATTACTTATTGATGGTGTCTAGCATAATTGCAGTGAACAGTTTTGCCTTGGGAAAAATAAGCTGGAAACCCCAGTTACAGTTTAAGTTAAGACTCACAAATGACACTAGAAATAGATATGAAATGACAAAGACCAAGAAAGAAGAAACCCATTGACAAACAGAATAGCAAAGAACATGTTATAATATAGACTTAGTCAAAGTAACAAGTCATTCTGTACTTGAATTCATCCTCCATTAATACTGATTAGTTTTGAAATGCAGTCTTTGAATAATGGCAAGTAGAATATTGTATGATTAGCCATGTAGACATTTATTTTTAGTCAAAAGAATGAGTGAGCTATTGAACTAATTAAGGGCATCTGAGGGTGTTAAATTGTGTCTCTGTGATTTCTCTTGGAATTATACTAGCATTTAATGACAAACTGATTGATATAATCTATGGCTTGAACTTGTGATTGAGCAACAAATTTGACATTTTACTCTTGACACAGAGATGCTTATTTATAAGTAGAGATTCTCTACAAAAACTTTCAGATATTTTAAAATTTAATCTTATATGATAATTAAACATTATTTTTTCTCAGTGAAAAAAACAGTGAATGTAGAAAAGTGTAGAAAAGCTAGTGATCATATCAAGATGGAAAAAACCTTACACGCCATTAAAAAATTACTACCTTTAACGTTTGGGTGCAATTTGTAATACTTGCCTCTAAGTATTTTTTCACATCACACAGATTTAGGCATTGTAATTTTATACAAGTTGTAGTAAGAGTAATATTATTGACGGATTTCTGTGTGAGGCATGCTACAGTCACTTTAAAAGCAATATTTCATTCATTGCTCACAGTGACCCAATGAGATAAATCACATGATCTTCCTTTATGGGCTTCCCTGATGATCTCAAACAGTAAAGAATCTGTCTGCAATGGAAGAGAAGTGGGTTCAGTCCCTGGGTAGGGAAGATCTCATGGAGAAGGGAATGGCTATCCATCCAGTATTCTTGCCTGTAGACACCCCCGGACAGAGGAGCCTGGCAGGTAATAGTCCATGGGGTTGCAAAAGAGTCGGACACAACTAAGCAGCTAACACATGCACTTTCTTCATTTTACAGATAAGGGACTGGAGATACAAAGAAGTTAAGCAACTCACCCGCACAACATCATCAAGCTAACTAGTAGTGAAATGAGATTAGGTTTCCACTCCAGAGCCTAAGTGTGGAGGTGCCATTTACATTATATCATGTTGCCTGTATGGGAAACAACTTCTAAAATCTTTTAAAAATGTTATTTCATGTTTTTGGTAAATGTATTACTAGAAACCAGTCCATCCTAAAGGAAATCAGTTGAAGGAGGGAGGAGAGGAGGATGACAGAGGATGAGATGATTGGATGGCATCTCCAACTCAATGGATGTGAGTTTGGGTAAGCTCCTGGAGATGGTGATGGACAGGGAAGCCTGGCACGCTGCAGTCCATGGAGTTGCAAAGAGTTGGACACGACTGAACAACTGAACTGAACTGAAATGACTACTGGAAATATACAACTTACTTCATAGTAACTCTTTTATTGACTATTTAGTCTATTTTTAATTTGCCACTAGTACAAATAATATTTCAACAAAATGTTGGGCAGAAACTTTTTAGCATTTCTTACGGTATTTTAGAATAAATAACTATGGTACATTTAATATGTCAAAGGTATAAACATGTTCAGAGTTTTAAAAAACATATTGCTTTGCAAACACATATTTTATTGATTTAGGCTCCCTTCAGCAAAGTGGGTGACTGCCTATTTTTTAGAAGTTGTAACACTTTGGTGTGATTTGAATAAAACTAGAGATCTTTCTGTTTCTGCTTTGCGGTGAGAGAGCATGGTTTTTGTTTTTATTTTCCTTGTTTCATCAACTTCAATTTGCCTACAAAAAGCTTAGAAAAGAAAGGACATACGAAACACTCAATAAGGAGTATTTCCTATTTAGGGGAGTGCCAAGTAGATGAAAAAAAATGAATAAACTCTGATTTCCAGAAAATAAATGTTCCTGTTAATTAGTATTGATTCCACAGCTTTCACTACTCTCTGACATACAGTGAGCGATTAGCAGGGACAGTTGGCAGTTAGTGATGAGGAGTCATTCTGCTTTATGATGCTGTTCTGGACACACACATCTTTGTGGAAATGGTGACTGAATGTGCAGAAAGTAGCAATGTTGAAAAGATTATGAGATAATCACAATGGGTAACTTTTGTGTTTCTTTGGAGGCTAAAAATTGCTTGTCTCTAATAAACCAGGTTTGATCTTCTGCAGCTCCAGGACTGTTAGGTTCTGAAGACCGAATGGTTGGTTGCATCCCCTTGATGCATGGGGAACCGGTGGTTGTATTAAGAATGCCTACATTTTCTTAATTCATAATTTAACTTTTTAATGTGCTTACTTATTTATTTTCCTATTCTACTTCAAATTCACTTCTGCTGAAATGACCATCTTTTACTAAAACTAGCAAAATACAAAAATATGAAATTTAAATTTTCTGATAATCTTTCCTGGTAGTTCCTTTTTTAGTATGTCAGTTCACCATTGTATACACTTGTTCAAACAGGTAACATCTATCTTTTGCAACTTTTTAAGGTTACTTAAATTTTAGCCTAAATGTAACTATGTGTACATGCCAAAACAATAATGTGTTTTCAGCTACCTATACTGGTAAGTTTTGACTATTAGTACTGGTGTGTGCATTAGTTTATCTGGGGTCAAAATGCATGAGTTCAGGAAACCCAGAATATGATTTTTTTAGCATATATGCATTCAGAAAATTTAATAGGTATTAGTATTCAACAAAATACCTTTCTCGTCTTGAAAAGTAATATATTTGAGAAGTATGTTCAAGTACCATAAGGTATACAGGAGGTTTCTGCCCTTAAGAGTTGTATATATTTAGAAATACCATTGTTTAGAGTAATTTAATTAAACTAGCTAGTCAATATTCCATAAATTTATTGAATTCAAGGTAATCAGTGGACAGAATAGTATTTATAGCACTCTATTTCCTACATAGGTTTAAAGGGATACCTCATGGGGAGTGTTTAAGAGAATAGCTACCAGCTTATTATGTATTTGCCTGAAAATCAAATACAGTATACTATGGGGAGACATAAAAATATAAAAAATTCTCTCAAAATTAATTTGTGCCTTATAAACTTAATTCATCATTATAACATAGGACTCTTGGCAAAACGTCCTGATCTGGAATCTTTGTGGAGCTATTGATTTCACTCTTTGTCTGCCCAAGAAGAGTTTTTTTCTGATGAAGGAAAAATTGAATAAGCAGTACACACCAATACACTACTATATCTAGAAAAAAATGCAAGCTTCTTAGAATTATTTGGAATTTAGGTAAAATGATATGTCAGTGTAATATTTCTGGCAGATTAATTGTAAAGTGACTTTTTATTACTATCTACATATTTTATATGTTTACATAGCAGACATATAACATAAAATGTTATATATCTGCATAATGTACTTAATTTGTATTGTACCAAAATTATTAGGCATATCAAAAGGAGAAATAAAAAATATCATTTATACTTGCTTCAAATAGAATAAAATGGAAGAAAACACAAGTAAATTGAAAGATATTTGTTGCTCATAGATTTTATAGAACCCCCCAAATCCCTCAAATTGTCAAAACAGTCTTGAAAAAGAACAAAACTGAAGCCATCATGCTTCCTGATTTCAAACAAATTACAAAGTTATAGTAATTAAAATGATATGGTATAGGCATTAAAAATAGACGCATAGTGGAATAGAATAGAGCCCAGAATAAACTCATACATGTATGTTCAATTATATGTGACAAAAGAAACAGTAATAAACAATCGAGAAATGATAGCCTCTTCAATAAATGGTGTTTGGGAAAATTGGACAGCCACATGTAAAAGAATAAAACTTGACCACTGTCTTGTATGATGCGTAACAATAAGTAAAATGGACTAAGGAATATAACATATAAAACCATGAAAATTAGGGAGGAAAACAAAGGTGGCAATCTCCTTGACATAGATCTTGCTGATGTTTTTTGACTCTGACATTAAAGCAAAAGTATCAAAGGCAAAAATAAATAAGTGGAACTACTTCATACTAAAAATCTTTTGAACAGCAAAAGAAATCATCAACAAAATGAAAAGACAGCCTACTGAATGGGAGAAAATATTTTCAAACCATGTAACTGTTAAGGGGCTAACACCAAAATATATAAAGAACTTATACAAATCAATGGCAAAAAGTTAAAAAGAAAGACAATCTGAAGATTGAATAGACAGAAGATCTAAATTGAATAGGCAGAAGATCTGAATAGACATTTTCAAAAGATATCCAGTTTACCAATGGACAAATGAGAAGATACTCAACATCATTAATCATCAGGGAAATACAAATCAAAACCACAATGAAATATTACTTCATACATGTCAGAGGGGCTATTATCAAAAAGACAGGAAATAACAAGTGTTGATGAAGATATGGTGAAAAGGAATTCTTTTGGTTTTTGCACTGTTGGCGGGAAGGTAAATTGGTGCAGCCAGTGTGGAAAACATTATGGAAGTCTGTCAAAAGTTAAAAATAGAACTATTATATGAACTAAAAGTTCCATTTCTGTGTGTTTATTCAAAGAAAATAAAATACTGAAAAAGATATAAACACCTCCATGTTTGATACAGCATTATTTATAATAGCTAAGATATGGAAACAACCTAAGTGTCTGTTGATGGAAGAGTAGTTAAAAAATTGTAGTATTAATACAATGGAATATTATTTAGCCATAAAAATAGTGAAATTTTGCCATTTGTAACAACATGGATGGACTTTGAGAGCATTATGCTAAGTGAAGCAAGTTAGATAAGTCAGATGGGAAAAGAAGTGTTTTATGATCTCCTATATATGGAGTCTAAAAGAAAAATAGAAAAAGACATATCAAGTTTAAAGATACAAAGAATGAATTGAAGGTTATCAGAGATGTGGGTGGAGGAGTGAGAAAAAAAATGAGTGAAAGGATGAAAAGGTAAAAAGAAAAACATAGCATTAAAAAGCAAAACACTAACACAAATTTTGTAAACCTCAAACAACCAAACAGATATTAGTGAATCCATTCACAAAAAGTCCTTAATTTTATGTATTTCTAACAAGTTTGATTAGCTGCTGGTTTCCTAACCCATAATAAATTACTAGTTAAAAGACATTAGGTTTAAATCTTACATTTTGATTTTATAGTAGCACCTTTGAATATTTGGTCACCTGTCTTTATTGCTTTAATCTTCTTTGATATTGAAGCATATTTAAATATGGTGGTGGTGTATCTTATTCTCTATAGTGAGTACAGTTTGTGGTATTCTGATGCCATTTCTAAATGTACTTTATTCACTAGATTTTATTTATATGTCTTGATGTTTGAGGTTTTGAAAGATAAATAGAGTTGTGGTTGAGATTTGACAGTGTATAAGGCTATAATCTAGAGAATTTAACCAGAAATAAAAATACTAATAAATTATAAACTAGAATAGAAACAATATGGTCAGCACCTTTTTTGGATCTGCTTTTGTTCATCATTCATTTTGGCAGACTCATAAGTGATATATGTAAAGGATTTTAACCTCAAAAACTATATACTCAAATGTAATTTGTAATGACAGTCAGTAAAAACAAAAACTTATCCCAAATTTCATTTCTTACCTCCAGGAAATCAGCACCCCTCCTATTTCCCCTTGGGATACTAATGAGGTATCATTATGAGGGCACATAAGGTATTTTGTGAACTGGTAAACTTTAACATCTATTTCGTTATTTTCATTTTTGAGTCACTTCCAAACATGTGTCTCTCTAGCTTCTTCTGTATACTGTAGTTTTTTTCAGGTGGCCTTATATTTGTTTCTGCAACAGGAATTTAAAGAAAGGAACTCAGATTAATGAAGGGTAAGATCAGCAAAATCAATCATTCAGGCATTCCACTAGTCATTTCGTCATCAATTATTTAATTTAGAATGTTCATATCACAAGTAATTCTTAGTATAATTTTCTGTAAAACAACTGTGATAGAAATAGGAGACAAGGATGTTAAAACATATATGAATATGTTCCACATGGGCTAGAATGAGAAGAAACACATGAATAAAATGAGAGAAATGGAGGCAAATGGAATCTCTAAAGATGAACAACTAAAATACCTAAAATTAAAAATACACTGGATGGGGACTAAAGCACATTAGACATGGCAGAAAAAAGACTGATGAATTTGAAGACATAGCAATAGAAACTATTTGGACTCAAACACATAGACTAAAAAAGGCTAAAAAAAACCTGGCCATAAGTAAATCATGGGGAAATTTGAATCTAAAAGCAGAGAAAAGCATGGTGATGAGCACTAGGCTCTTCCTAAATACCAGGTTCTGTGATTAGCATTTCACATAACATTTCATTTACCACTAGGAGGTAGGTACTGCATTTGTCCCTGTATTTATGTGAGGAAAACATAAAATCATAATAATGAATTTAAGCAAATTTTAATTATAAAACAAATTTTATTGATAAAACACTAAAATTTTCCAAGATGTTTATTTTCATGTTATAAATTCAAGCATCTTAAGTCTACTGAAGCTCAAAATAGAACTGGATGATAAGCTGGATAATTATTATTAATTATAAGACATTAAGAGTTTTATTTAACCTCATATAATTAATTGAACCAAGAATAAAAATAAAATTTTCTATCTCTTTATTATTTGTTGTTCCAATTCTATGAATCCTTCCATGGTCACGTCAAGTCAAACAGGAAGAAAAAGTTTTGGATAAGGTAAAGTTTTAAAGATGAAGTAGTTGGAAAAACTAGGTTTTAAAACACCAACCAGAATTCTACAAGTGGAAGAAGGTTTATAAGGCAGAGAGAACACTTGAGAAAAGGCCCAAGCAATGAAGCCCTCCAGATGTATATAAGAGGCAACAGATAATATATGTTGACTGAAGCAGAAACTTCACAGAGGGACTTATTACAAGAAAGCCAGAAAAATATGTTGAAACTAAATCACTGAAAACTTCAGATGCCACAGAATTTAATATAGAAGCATGTGTGTGCTCTGTGTGCAATCTCTCATTCATGTGTGATTCTTTGCAACCTCATAGACTGTACCCCGACCCCAACCCTGCAGGCTCCTCTGTCTGTGGGGTTCTCCAGCCAAGAATATTGAAGTGGGTTGCCATTTCCTCCTCCAGGGGATCTTCCCGACCCAGGGATCGAACCCATATCTCTTGTGTCACCTGCATTTCAGGTGGAATCTTCACCACCTATATGGGCCCGGGAATCCCATATAGAAGCACATTTAAATCTCAGCTATCTGAAGTCTGGCACTTAGCATATGAGGCCATGTCCACCCTTAAAATCACCCTAACGATTATCCTTAACACAGAGAGATAACTGAGCTTAGTTAAGAAGACTTTTATATATGTCTGGTAGATCTGACGATCGAATAAAAGGAAATGTGCTTTCTCTTTCAGAATGTAAAAAGCCCAACCATTTTTAAAGAGTGGGAAACGTGACCCAGGCAGGATGGACAAGCATGAAAGAGAAGCTGAAGAGATGTGAGGCCATTAATAACATCAAGGTAAGCTGCGTTAGCATCAGCGCTGATTAGAAGCTGCTGGAGGCCACCAGAAGAGGCTCTGCTTGCAGCAGAGAAGAGACAGTGTTGTGAGGAGACAGACCTCGAAGAGATGTGGTAAATAATAGTCACCTACTGTTCATTCATTTTAAAATTCTCCATTGAACTAGTAAGTCTGAAACATAGAGGTGGTATGGAGTAGCGGCTTTTCTGTTTCATGAAAACATGAAAGGAAATGGTCTCTTCCCTGGTTTCTATCCAAACTCCAAATGAGAAAAGTCATATTTAGGAAAGAATTTTTAGACCTATGAAATTTAATACTCTTGAAAAAGTGAAAGTGTCAATTGTAGCCTGCCAGGGTCCTCTGTTCATGGAATTCTCCAAGCAAGAATACTGGAGTGGGTAGCCATTTCCTTCTCCATGGGATCTTCCCGAGCCAGAGATTGAACCTGGGTCTCCCACATTGCAGTCAGATTCTTTACTGTCTGATCCAATAGGGAAACCCCTTTAAAATCTTAGACATATGCAATTTAATCTCTGGTTCTTGCATCAATATGACCACTGACAGGCTACATTACCAACCACATTAACTTGGCTCCAAAGCAAAATTTCTTTCATTATAACTGTAATTTTATGCTCTTGGATATTATTTTCTGTAGCAACAGCTGTTGAGTGGGCCCCTATTATTTTGTCCTTATGTTTTTTCAAGGAAACTTCCACTGCTGCTCAGTATTGAAGTAAGAATATTAACAACCTTAGCCAATATTCTTTACCTTTTCTTCTTACTCAGTTCTCCACAAAGAAGTGATTATGGATTAATAAATTGGCAAAATGTACCAGTTTTTTGTTATGCCTTATTCTTATGGACAGAGATTAAAGGGGATTCCTCTTTTGTAGTTTTTTTCCTCTTCTCTCCTTCAAAGGAGCTTGTATGTCCTCTTTCCTTGTGTTGTCAAACTCAACCAACCAGTTTGTGCTCCTGCAGATAATGACTATAGTTGTATAGCTGCTCTACCTTGTCTCTCTGGGTATGACAATCACTCTAAAACAATATCAGAAAGATTATTTAAAATACCAAGATACCAAATTCCATCTGTAGGCTATCATGCTCCTTAAACTTCTATTTTAGTTGTACTCAATTCACTACTGTATATTTGCTGCAAAAGTGTGGGGGGCAATTTATCATGTCATTCAACTAGAATCTCCTATATAAAGCTCTCCTTGAGATTGATTTAGAATTCTACCTGAAGAAAGTCAGCGTTTTCATGAGCAAATACGCTGCTTCATTCTCTTTTGTACACAAAACATTATAACAAATTGTGTTTCTCTTCTTGCTCCCAAAAAGGATAGATTCAAACTTGAAACTCACCACAGCAACTATGTTGATACATGTTTTAGTAATTCAGTAGTTCCCAGCTCTCCATGGCTTTGTTTTTACACATTATTTTGCAGTTTCACTGTTTATGTTGTTGATGTTAGTAATCTTAAATCCTTTGTTTGGAGAGGCAGAGTGGATACAAATGTGGCTACAATTCAAGTTATATCAAGCGAGAACCCACTCAGTGCTTTCCATTGTCCTAGCCACTGGCAAATCAAAATATAGAAGTGTTGACACTGATATTAGACAACTCATATTTAAATTAAAAATATAGATAGGCCTGAGGAATTAATAATTATAAGGCATTTTTATAGAGTTATGTACACAGATGTATGGGAAAAAGTGAAAGTACCATATAATTTAGGAGATTGGGAGAGTTTTCCTAGGAATAAAGACATTTTATTTGATGAATAGTAGTTTTATATGTACAGAACACTAATAAATATGTCTTTTCTTAAAAAAAAAAACCTGTAGAGTTAGATAGGTTTATTTGTTGAAAGTACGTGATGGTGTAAGGAAAATGACTATAGTTGTAAGTTTACACCGTCAGATGGTATAAGACAATATTGTAAACTGCAGCCCACAGAGCCTAAAATATTCATTATTTAAGATTTACAGGACAAGTCTGTGATACTCTGGTACAGGGTATTGTTTGGTAGGGGTCCAACAGGGGTAGAAAGTGAAGCCAGAAGACTTTTTTGAAAAAGTCTCATACGCTAAGAAGTTTGAACTTTAACCTAAGAGAATGGTATGTAATGTGGTGGCTTTGTGATATGTCACTTTGGCTAGAGTGAAATCCAGAGCCCAGAATTTCCTTCTCTAAGTATTTCCAGTTAGGGTAGGCCATAACAGGGACTTCTGTGCTAGATATGGAGGTGAGAATTAAAGCAATAGGCATTTTCTAGTGGGCATGTATTGTCTCCAATCTGGTGGTTAATCCTGTTAATATCAGGGCAGTAGTCTTGTTTCTGTTCAGCCTTCCTCTGAATTCTCCTTCAGTTTCTGTGACTCTTGAAACAGGAGAATGATTAGCTTCACGATGATGAAACCTTTATTTCTGAAGTTATGTTAAAAGTCAAAACCAAGGAATGAGTATTCCCTAGTGTCAGGCATACAAAAATGTTTTCCTCTGATGATGAACTATATAGACGTTGGATCAAGGTTTCCTTAAGAAATTTTACCTCAGATTCTCAAAATGGTATTACCACTTCTTCATAACAAAGTCAGGTATGTTTCAAATGATCTAAAATGATAAGTTCAGGCTCTTAAGAAGGAGTTTGTTTTCTGTGTATTTGTGTGTAAATCAGATGTTGTTTATAAATGATGCTACAGAGTTAAAAAAATATTGAAGAAAGTCATCTGGGGAGAGACAGCTTTGGCCTTCGATTCTCTACCTAAACCTGTGAATACACATACACACGCACACACATTCACACACACACAAAACTGTGCTGTTGTGAATTTAGGAATTTGTGCGAGTAGTTATCCTTCAAGCAAAGTTGTGAAGGCAAAATTTATCAAGAAAAAATTAAAAAAGGATTTAAGGAAAGATTGACATCTTTCCATAAGAAATCAAGTTCCAGTTTCCATTATAGTTACTACACTTTTAACCCCATGTACAATACCATTTCCACCTGAACCATTATCATTATATAAGACTCAGCTAGAGTGTACAGGAATAACAACTGTAATGAAGACACTGAATCATAAAGTAAAAGCTATCTCATGTTATTTGGAGTCATTTTAGGAAGGAAAGGAAATGTGTAGTGGATTTAACAAGGATTTTGTATTGCCAAGATTTTACTTTAGATTTTGCTTAATAACTTAATTCATATCTAGTCATCGTATACCAAATCATTAGCTTTAGATTGGTTCCTGTCCTTTTCATAGCTGGGAGTAGAATCTTCTCTGAAACCTTTTAGCATTTTACCTATATCTCCTTAATGGCACGTGCTGATTTAATCCTGAAGTTTTAACAACTTGTGTAATTACTTAAAACTCTAAGATATTTAAAGATGTTTTTGTTTTTTATATGTATATTTAAAGAGTACTTTGTTAATACATTATGCACATTTTGTTAAAGAAAAATATGTATTAAATACTTTTTACTCTCTAGTCTTATTATAAAATATTTTGATACTTGATAGCTTTATGTTGTCATAAATTCTTTATGTGTAATATATAGGAAATGCATATTAAATTCATAGACTTGAAAGTTTCCAAATTTTGCCCAATTACAGTAGCTTATATATATTTAGTCCTATTTTAATATAATTAATATTTTCCCTTTTCACAATTATAAGTGAGTCTGAGTGATAATGTTATAAATTTAGAATCAGAATTCTACCAAAAACTGGAATTTTCAGCATGCACTGGAATTAAGTTTTTATCTTAACAAATATTTAACAACACAGAATTAATTTTAGTAGACAGACATTTGCTCAGTCTTAATGTCTCAGTGGAGTTAAATCTTTAAATCAATTACTAATTATTGATATACAAATGTTCTACTTAAAATTCAGTAATCAAAGTGCTCTTTCAACTCCTCAAGGATTCAATTGTAGTGTTGTTATTTCAAGACATTTGATATTAGTCATTATTTTTTTTTTGGTTCTTTATTTTTTTTTTTATTAAACATTTTTTTTATTAGTTTTGCCAAACAATGACATGATATCACCATGGGTTTACATATGCTCCCCCTCCAGAACCCCCCTCCCTCCTCCCTCCCCCCAGGAAATCTCGTTGCACCAGTCCCAAGCATCAATCCTGGGCCGGCTATTGCTTAGACATATGATAATTAACATGTTTCAATGCCATTCTCCCATATCATCCCACCCTTTCCCTCATCCACAGAGGCCCTGAGTCTATTCTATACATCTGCGTTCCTTTTGCTGTCTCGCATGCTGGGTTCTCGTTACCGTCTTTCTAAATTCCATATATATGCGTTAATATACTGTATTGTTGTTTTTGCTTCTGGCTTACTTCACTCTGGATAATGGGCTCCAGTTTCGTCCATCTGAGTAGAACTGATTCAAATGAATTTTTCCTTAATGCTGAGTAATATTCCATTGTGTATATGTACCACAGCTTTCTTATCCATTCATCAGTTGATGGGCATCTAGGTTGGTTCCATGTCCTGGCTATTGTAAACAATGCAGCGATGAACACTGGGGTACATGTGTCTCTTTCAATTCTGGTTTCCTCGGTATATATGCCCAACAGTGGGATTGTTGGGTCATATGGCAGGACTATTTGCAGTTTTTTAAGGAACCTCCACACTGTTTTCCATAGAGGCTGTACTAGTTTGCAATCCCACCAACAGTGTAAGAGAGTTCCCTTTTCTCCACATCCTCTCCAGCATTTATTACTTGTGGATTTTTGGATTGCAGCCATTCTGAGTGGTGTAAAGTGAAATCTCATTGTGGTTTTGATTTGCATTTCTCTGATAACGAGTGATGTTGAGCATCTTTAGAATGAAACTAGAACACTTTCTAACACCATACACAAAGATAAATTCAAAATGGATCAAAGATCTAAGCATAAGAGCAGAAACTATAAAACTCCTAGAGGATAACATTGGGAAAACACTCTCTGACATCAACCAAAGCAGGATCCTACATGACCCACCTCCCAGAATATTGGAAATAAAAGCACGAATAAACAAATGGGACCTAATTAAAATTAAAAGCTTCTGCACTGCAAAGGAAACTATAAGCAAGGCGAAAAGACAGCCTTCAGAATGGGAGAAAATAATAGCCAATGAAGCAACGGACAAACAATTAATCTCAAAAATATACAAGCAACTCCTGCAGCTCCATTCTAGGAAAATAAACAACCCAATCAAAAAGTGGGCCAAAGAATTGAACAGACGTTTCTCCAATGAAGACATAAAAATGGCTAGTCATTATTTCTTTTCATATTTACATTCTTTTCCTACTGTCCATTCAATCTGTGGAATTCTTAAAATAATTGAAAATTATAAACCCAGAATAAAAGCATTTACCATTTTTCATTTCTATAGATTTTCAGTGTGGTAGAGCTAGAGAGTTTTTCTGGTAATTCTTCATCCTTAGGGATACTGACCAAAGGTTAGAGTTTCTTGGGAGATTAGTGGGAGCACTATGCCTAGATGAATTTCTTGAGTAAAAGACTACAACCTTTAGACATTTTATTTTTTTCAGAAATAGAATTACTTCTTTCCTACCCTCCTTCCAAACCAATAAATTAAATAGCTGGTATTTCCAGAGTACATCTCCTTTCCTTCAAGATGATTGCTCATTAAGGTGGTATTCTTCACTAAAGGATAACATCTGTTGGTTAAAGTATGAAGCATGAAGCATTCTCTTATGTTGATAGAACGGTATTACTACCAGCATTAAGGGCTTGACAACCACACAGCTTCTCCAGGATTCCAGTAGCCATGGAGATGCTTATTGGTTTGGATAATTTGGATTGTGAACATGGTGATTTCATTCACAGTTCTTAGAGTTTCATACTTCAATTTTTGTACTTCAAAGTAATGGTAAAGTCTTCCTACTACCGTTAAGATTGAGGTCACTTAATCTATACTTTGAATTTCTATTTCTTCCAAAATCCTCTGGTTTAACAGAAAAAAAAAGTGTGTATATATATATATATATATATATATATATATATATAGTCATTTCTGTCACATTTCCAGAAAGGCTCTTTGAAAAGGAAGTGTGATATAAGATAGCAAAACATCTGACTTGGAGACCAGTAGACATATCTTCAAATATCAGTTCTTCCCTGTATTGGTTCCCTTGGTTATTGCACTTAAGTTCTCTTTAACTTGTTTCCTCATCTAGATGATGATGATAATATCAATTGTGCAGGAGGTAAATTAAAAACAATAAATATAATACAACTTCTTTCCCATTTCAGTCTTTTGAATTGTTCAAGTCTGTGGTCTTAGATCCCACATAAAATCTCTCAACAAATGATTCTGTGTCTACTTTCCAAATATATTAATTATTGATAACTTCTTACTCTCTCCACCACTACCATTTTGGATCAAGATCTTACCTTATCTCACTAGATTGCTGTGATAGCCTCAATGTATTTTCATGCTTCAGCTCTTTCCCCTTATATATTCTGTTCTCGAGACAGCTGGCAAGGCTATTACAATTTTAAAAAGTCAAGACGTGACAATCTCCTTGCAAAATCCTCCAAAGGCTCTTCTGCCTCAGGGCCAAACTCCTTAAAACATACCTCAAAACAAAACAAAAAAAAACCTCAGAGTCCTAAAGAATCTCTTGATGAGGGTGAAAGAGGAGAGTGAGAAAGTTGGCTTGAAACGCAACATTAAAAAACTAAAATCATGTCATCCAGTCCCATCACTTCATGGCAAACAGAAGGAGGCTCCAGTTATTTTTTCTTGGGCTCTAAAATCACTACAGACGGTAACTGCAACCATGAAATTAAAAGACAGTTGCTCCTTTGAAGGAAAACTATGACAAACCTAGACAGCATATTGAGCAGCAGAGACATCATTTTGCTGACAAAGGTCCATATAGTCAGAGCTATTGTTTCTCCAGTAGTCATGCATGGATGTAAGAGTTGGAATATAAAGAAGGCTGAGTGCCAAACAATTGGTGCTTTCAAATAATGGTGCTGGAGAAGACTCTTGAGAGTTCCTTGGACTGCAAGGAGAGCAAACCAGTAAATCCTAAAAGAAATCAACCCTGAATATTCATTGAAAGGACTGATGCTGAAGCTGAAGCTCCAATATTTTGGCCACCTGATGCAAAGAGCTGACTTATTCGAAAAGACCCTGATGCTGGGAAAGAATGAGGGCAGGAGGAGAAGGGGACAACAGAGGATGAGGTGAATCACTAATCAGATGCATGGTAATAAGAAACTTCCTGGGGTTAAGCGAAGTGTTGAAAAACCCTAAGATGTACACTAACTTTTCAGTTCCCAGTGTTCTCACCTTTGATGGATTGGGATGAAGAAAAAATAGAAAGTAAGGCATTATGTTACATTGTGGCTGTGACTGTGACCCCACGGACTCTAGCCTGCCAGGCTTCTCTGTCCATGAAATTTTTCAGGCAGGAATACTGAAGTGGGTTGTCATTTCCTCCTCCAGGATATCTTCCTAACTCAGCCATCAAACTGTGTCTCCTGCATTGGCTGGGGGATTATTTACTACCACTACCTGGGAAGCCTATTATATCATTCATTCGTTGATAGACTGGGATGAAAGTAAAATAGAAAGTAAGGCATTATGTTACATTTTTGACTGTGATTCTTGGGATATATAGAGGCAATAAATGTTACATATTAATAGATTATGGAGATACTGGCATTGGGATCTTTGAAAATATAACATCATGGGCTAAATCTCATAAGAATCAACTTAAAAGTAGAAGATTGCAGTGGAAGTTTAAGGAAAGGTTCATCTCCTCTAGTCTCAAGACAGAATCTGTAGAAAATCAAGTCAGGATCTATGTATAAGGAAGGCAGAATTGCAAAAGAGATAAATCCACAGCCTTGAAAGTGTCATTTTACCTTCTATTTTTTCTTTTTAGTTAAGACCTTGATTGGAAGAGTAAGATTTTGAGATCAGACAGTTTGATGAATGATTTCATGGAACTCAGACCACTAAATTCCCCTCAGCTTTCTATGTGTTGAAAAAAGATCTCTGCTCATTCTCAGAAGAGAGAAATATCCCCTTCCTAGAGATTTTTTTTTTAAGACTTCAACTGAAGCAGACACTATTCACCCTAGAAGAAGCATCAATAAAAATTTGACTTCTACTCCAGATCTAGGCACGTCTTCCTTTCCCACAGTGTGTCCTCCATTGTGACCAACTGAGAGTTTACCAAATGCCTAATCTTTTATACACTTATCCTACACAACACTGCCTTCCAATTGGATACCTACTTTACAACAACAACAGCAAAATGTCAAACAGTGGGTTATGACCCTGGAATATATAGGTATTAACACTTTTTTCATCAATTGCAAGTAGCTAGTTTAATATAACATGTAGCTTGTTTAAATAACATGGAATACTTAGCTAACATTCCTGAAAGGGATTCACATCTACTGAAGTTGGGAGCTGATATTCAGAATATGGTAAATATGCTAAAATGGCCATTGATACATAATGTTTTGTCTCCAGTGCTAGAATATGTAAGTCCAGGAACCAAGAGATGGAAGTACCCCAGTGATCCACTTTCAGAATCTATATTTTCTGTTTTCACTACTTTAGATTCTGTTACAGTTAACATCCTGATTCCTTGTGATGGATAGAGTGCTTCTGCTTAGGGAATACTGTTTGTCCCTAGAAAATTAAGATTATTTCTAGTTCATTTTGGTCTTTTCCTTCCAGCAGACTAGCAAGCAAAGAAAAAAATAACTGAACTGTCAAAAGTAATTGACTCCAAATAAAATGAGGAGCTAGGATTGCTCTTAAACAATGGAAAAGGAATATCCTGGGATACAATTTCTCATCAGAGTTTCTTGAGGCTTTTGGGGTTAGTTATAAATTTGAATATATGTTACAGCAGCCGTAAGCTGACAAGGGCAATACGATGAAGAGCTCATCCCTTTTGGAAATTTGGGTCTCAGAGCAGCCAAAGTTATCTGAAGGTGAGATAAATCTAGAATAATGATGAAAGATATATTTAATCAACATTAAAAATGACCTATGGATCAGTGGTTACATTGTTGATTGTAGCTTATTTTTATAGCCTTCTTACCTTAGGACTTTGCAGAGATTTCAGTAGACCATCAACTATATAGTCACTCTGTCTTGGATTGGATTTCAGGGACAAAATAAGTGGGACAGTGTGGTGCAGGAAGTGATCCATACAGGAGAGCTCTCATGCGCAACTTCAAATCTGATTGTCTTCATTTGTTCAGATCCAGCCATGGCTGTCGTGAATCCAGTCTATACATACTCTGTTGTTGTTGTTCAGTTGCTCAATCATGTCTCTTTGTGACCCCATAGATTGCAGCACTCCAGGTTCCCCTGTTCATCACTATCTCCTGGAGCTTGCTCAAACTCATGTGCATTGAGTCAGTGATGCCATCCAAACATTTTGTCTTCTGTTGTCTCTTTCTCCTGCCGTTCTTTATCTTTCCCAGCACCAGGGTCTTTTCAAATGAGTCGGCTCTTCACATCAGGTGGCCAAAGTAATGGAGCTTCAGCTACAGCATCAGTCCTTCCAATGAATATTCAAGATTTCTTTAGGATTGATTGGTTTGATCTCCTTGCAGTCCAAGGGACTCTCAAGAGACTCCTCCAACACCACAGTTTGAAAGCATCAGTTCTTCAGTGTTCAAACTTCTTTTTGGTCCATCTCTAATATCCATACATGACTACTGGAAAAATCATAGCTTTGACTATACAGACCTTTGTTGGTAAAGTAATGCATCTGCTTTTTAATATGCTACCTAGGTTTGTCATAGTTTTTCTTCCACACATACTCTGAGAGTATCTCAAATCAGTCCTTTGCTTTACTTAGTTTCTTGTTCTTTACTGATGTCATACTCAGATACCACAGGTAGTGGTGGACACAGTGTGGATGATACAAGAAATTTCTTGGTGTAAACATGCACATTTTGGTAGTATGGGGTAAATGCCATGGGGAGTAAACTTATGGTCAACAGGCCATGGGAACCCTTGAAAGAATGTCTTCCTCATTGCTCATCCTCTTAACAGATTGTTTTGAATGAACTTCATAGAGCTTTTTAGGAGGACCCATGGGATTGAACAACCCCTTCTATTAGCTGTGAACTCAATTACATATAATGATATAGGTTTTCCCTTGTTCTTGATTTGCAGCCAGTGTTTCCTATGTTACCCACTTGTCTTTTATTTAAGTCTTGATTTCTGAGTTTGATTCATTGCAAATCATGTAACCCTTTAGAATGTAAGTTCCATACGGATGGTGATTTTTGTCCATTGTTCACTGCTCTGTCTCCAGTTCCTAATAGTGATAAACCTGCCAGAGTGCATGCCTTCATTGAACATTTGCTAAACCAATGTGTTCAACATTGTTAGTGCTCCTCTCGGGCACTTCACTTCAGTACTGCCCAACTGCATCAGTTTCTGCATGCTTCAGAAATTTGCACATGCAGCTGCCCTTGGCCCATTGAAGCTCTTTGTTCACATGCACAAAAGAGCTGGAAGGTGTCTGGGATTTTACATTTTCTCCCCTACTTTCCATTGGGACTGAGGATAGAAAAATGAAAGTCCAACTCTCTTGCCTCAAGGAAGGACAAACCCTGAAGTGTAATTGATGTTCTAGAACTTTCTGTATAATCATCTATAGGTGTGCCCAAAATGTTACTAGTGCTTATCTTCTCATTCTCTGTCTTACTCCCACCACACACTGTTGAATACTTTTACAAGGAGTCCCTTAAAAATCTGGAACCCCCACTTAAAACAATGAAAGAAAATGTAAGGAATACAACAGACGCTCAATATCAGACAATATGCTTTTGAATAGCAGTTATTATTTATCAACTTTTATTTAAATGAAATTACCATTATATCCTTTTTTTTAAAAAAGAAAGAAAGAAAGAAAGAAAGTCAGGCTTCTTCTCCTCTTATTTTTGAGATCTAAACTTTGAGACCCAGAGCTGTCTAGTTCTGAAAATTAGTTTCTGTGTTATTCCTTGTGACTGAGATTCTGTTTTAATAACACGGAAATTAGCAGGTGTGTATAACATAAATATAGGACTCTGTATTTTCCATGTTTGAATGATCATGTGAATTGATGGAAAGCTGCCAGAAATGCATAATTAAATAAAGAGGTATAAGAGCTATAGCAAGTGGAGTGTCAGGCCTTATGGAATATCTGGGGAGGCTCCTAGAAGAAGGCCCACTTTCCAGAGATTCTGATTTATTAGGTCTTTGTTTTCTAGAAAGCTGTATTTTTAAGATTTTATCTAGTTGATTTTAATGATCTCTCAGGCTTGGGAGCCTCTTAAGACAATAGTCTTGTTTGTTTTTCAAAGCATTGTCATTGATTTCACAAATAAGTTTTATTTTATTTTCCTATACTGTCTGTTGCTGAACCCTTCAGAGACCTGGTTGAATGGACAAGTCAAGATCAATTTCCAGCTCCAACAACCAATGAATGGGCAGGTTACTAAGGTTACTGTTACTGCTTGCTGTGAAAGTCACTCAGTCATGTCACTTACTCTTTGCAACTGCATGGACTGTAGCCTGCCAGGCTCCTCTGTCCATGTAATTCTTCAGTCAAGAATACTAAGGTTATACAAACTTCTAATTATTTGAAGCTGCTTACAGTTAACAGTAAGCTATTACGTATGTGTGTGTATATATATCTATATATATTTTTATATATATAGACATATATGAATGGTGTATAATAAAATATTTGCTATAATAAGATAGGGATTTTAGAAATACGATTATTTTAACTATTGCAAATTAAGTTTTTAAATGTCAAAACTTATTACCTATGTTCTTCATATATCTATAAATGACTTTTTTCTTGTAAATTAGTTTTAGTTGCTTCATTGGCCAACAGCAGTGTGGCACAGAGAATTCAAAGCAAGGTTTATATTATAATAGTAAAAGAAAATTTTAGAAGAAAATGTACTTATAAATGGGATAATATAAATAGAAGTGCAGCGGCTGTGATGGACCGGTGCAGAAGCATGGTGGAGAGGAGCTACCCTAAGCCTGAGGGAGATGGGAATGGAGTTTCAAAAGGGAGGGTATATATGTATACCTATGGCTGATTCATGTTGAGATTTGACAGAAAACAGCAAAATTCTGTAAAGCAATTATCCTTCAATAAAAAATAAATTAATTTTAAAAAGAAGTAAGGTTTTCTGTATTAATGATTCCTAATTCTTTTCTATACTTATAAACATTTTAGTCTCAATTGTGTTAGAAATTACCTATCTTACTATATACAGTAAGGTATATATCTAAAATTTTTCCAACACTTTGGAGTTTTGGAAGGCATTTTAAAATGATGTATTTTTATAGGACACTTAAAATATACATAGGCATGACAGGCACGACAGTTATTTTTTACCTGAACTGAGAGAATTTCTAAATGAAGCGAATGAAATCATGGTTTTGAAAGATGTTATCTTTGTATCATATATAAACTTATTGTCTATTTCCTTGAGTTGGTTAAAATCTAAAAATGCTATTCTTAAGTATGTAGAAAACTTATAGGTAATATAGAAACAACACTAACTGTAGAAAATATGTTTAGCTTTTAAGCATTATGATTAAAGTGTTGCAAAACAGTAACTGGGCCCACTATTCATCTGTGTAAGCTTATTAGCCACTTGGAAGTAAGGGCATCTTTTCCTCTCAAATTTCCTGTCATTAACATCTGAGAAAATATATGAAATATATTTTTATTTTGGTTAAAAGAAACAGAAGCAAGGAACTCAGAAGCTAAGTCATGCTGTGTTGATGTCAAGCAGTGTCAGATGTCTGAATTAATATATATTCTATTTGGAAGCAGTGTGGGTATATTAGTACATAATAATAGACGACTCTACTTTTATATTTCATATTTGATGTGGAATTTGCTTCAAACCATAGTAATTCTGTAGAGAAGGCATTGTGCTCTTAAATCATATAAAATTTTCATTGCTTGTCTTGGCTAATATTTCTTTTGCTCTCAAAATATTATCAGCTTAAAAATAAGAAAGAACACTGCACATTTCTTCCACTGTTGAAATTGAACATGGTCTCAACCAAGGGTTATAATCGTCCTTGTTCTAGTATGACTCCTCAGGTAATTGAAAGGAGTAAAATATGCAAAGAAAATCATTAAAAGGAAGCATCTTTCAGAACTGTAATTAAATAGATTGGTGTGTGGAATAAATTAAGAGCAAAGAAAATGAAAATCAGTATAAAATAGGGGAGACACAACAGAATGCAAATCATACAATCAAAAAGAAATCTCTTGACCCTTTGGTTACATGTATTTTTCCTAGTGATTTGCCCTTGGAACATTTAAGCACCATTGAGAGTGAGTAGATTTTTTTTTTTTAATTTTCTTTACTTTATTGTGTTGGTTTTGCCATACATTGACATGAAACCGCCATGGGTTTACATATGCTCCCCCTCCAGAACCCCCTTCCTTCCTCCCTCCCTCCTCCCTCCCCCCTGGAAATCTCGATGCACCAGCCCCGAGCATCAATCCTGGGCTGGCGATTGATTACACATATGATAATTAACATGTTTCAATGCCATTCTCCCACATCATCCCACCCTTGCCCTCTTCCACAGAGTGCACGAGTCTGTTCTATACATCTGCGTTCCTTTTGCTGTCTCGCATGCAGGGTTCTCGTTACCATCTTTCTAAATTCCATATATATGCATTAGTATACTGTATTGAGAGTGAGTAGATTTTAAGGAACACACCTATGCCAGTTTCCTCTTTGCAGAATGCCTGCAGAGATGGCATCACAGGTGCACTGAGTTATTGTAAATGCTTCCTTTAGACTAAGAATTGGTTTAGCTTTGCTGGAGCAAGCTTCATTCATTATTCAGCACTCTTCTTGAATGCCTGACCTACGCTAAAGATGGAGACAGGAGCAGAGAACAACATCTTAAAGACGTTTCTACATCAGCAAACTTTTCTACAACCTGACTCAAGGGTTTTGTTTGTGTAAAAAGGCATTCTATTTTAGATGAATAGTCTCTCCTGTCTTTTATTTTTATTTTTTGCGATAAATCCAACATATTCTTCACGGGAAGATTTATTCATATTTTCCCCTCATGTTGTCAACCTTAGAAGTTGTCAACTGTGAAGTTTCTAACTGAAACTGGTAGATGTTGGGACTATCATTTGCAAGTTGATCTAAGCTCTACTCCCTTTTGTGTAACACAAGAAATACTGACAATACTATTAATTTTATTATTTTAGAAAAGTCATTTTATTAAAATAGATCAGCAACCACATGACAAGTTTTTGTCTTGTCTTCCAACAGAATTGTCATTAAAAAAACTTACACTTTCTTATACTTGCATAAAGATTATTGAATTTCAGAACTGATTTATAAGTCTATGTTGTCCTTTCCTTTCTATATTATGTTTTTTATATATAACTTTGTGTAACAGAGGTGTGCCATGATGTTCTCTGGCGTGATTATAAATGATATTCTATTGCATTACTTCTGTAGAAATGTCAGAATGGTTCTGAAATCACGTGATCCTGGGCACATGTAATGTTAGCAATAATGGAACCGTTTTTAGCTTCATTATTTGGATATATGTGGATTTAGATCGATAGCTACATATTTTGGAAAATTATTTCCTCCAACTCTAATAGTATCAAGTCCATTAATTGTATTTGTTGGAGAATATTTATCTCTGTGCACCATTACATGGTTCTTCCTTTTTTCCCCAACTCAGATAATGTTGTAAAAGACCTCCCCATTGATAAAGGGCACTAATTGCCCTGAGAACACTCTTTTAAATGTGTTGATTAAATATTTACTATTGTATTAAGTTTTATGGTTTAAGTTTAAAGGAAAATATTTATACTTATCTTCAAAGGAGTGCAGTATACACCAACTTTGTATGATTATAAGTCAAATTATAACAGGTCAAATTTGGGATGTATATTGAATGTATGCTTTTAGATTAAACCAGTTCATTTATTATAGTAATATGAATCTGGTTATTAGATGTGTCCACTTGGTGCCTCAAAAACCTAATAGAGACTCTTAAAATTAGATAATTTGCAATGGCTATGAAACTCAATTTATATTCATATGATGAGTAACAGCATTCAATGGTGTTATTTATGTTAAAGGCATGTCACCAGACAAGTGTAAAACTATTTTTAAATTTATTGTTCATCTCTCTACCAAAGTTCATTTTGCTTTAAAATACTGTGAAGGCTATCTGAAGAGAGTTCTTCTTGTTTTCTTTATACATATTCAATAAAATATGCATATAACCCACATAAGGATTAGTTCAATTCAGTTCAGTTCAGTCGCTCAGTCATGTCTGACTCTTTGTGACCCCATGGACTGCAGCATGCCAGGCCTCCCTGTCCATCACCAACTCCCAGAATTTACTCTAACTCATGTCCATTGAGTCAATGATACCATCCAACTATGGCATCCTCTGTTGTCCCCTTCTCCTCCTGCCCTCAGTCTTTCCCAGCGTCAGGGTTTTTTCAAATGAGTCAGCTCTTCACATCAGGTGGCCAAAGTATTGGAGTTTTAGCTTCAACATCAATCCTTCCAATGAACAATCAGGACTGACCTCCTTTAGGATGGACTGGTTGGATCTACCTGCAGTCCAAAGGATCCTCAA
The DNA here is from genome assembly GCA_007570785.1 of Antilocapra americana. Taxonomy (NCBI): domain Eukaryota; kingdom Metazoa; phylum Chordata; class Mammalia; order Artiodactyla; family Antilocapridae; genus Antilocapra; species Antilocapra americana. The sequence continues at coordinate 2,995,988 of ML662497.1, forward strand.
GAGTCTTGTCCAAAACCACAGTTCAAAAGCATCAATTCTTTGGCGCTCAGCTTTCTTTATAGTCCAACTCTCACATCCATACATGACCACTGGAAAAACCATAGCCTCGACTAGATGGACTTTTGTTGGCAAAGTAATGTCTCTGCTTTTTAATATGCTGTCTATGTTGGTCATAACTTTTCTTCCACGGAGTAAACCTCTTTTAATTTAATGGCTGCAGTCACCATCTGCAGTGATTTTGGAGCCTAAAAAAATAAAGTCACATAGGATATCTTAGAGAAAAAGCTCAAGAATATTGCATTTCTATTATTAAAGATCTCTTTCTCACTAATTGAATTTTCTTTGGTAAAAATATTCCAACCACTGCTAAAATAATCAGACTTTTAGATTTATGAGCTGTGTTTATGTAAGTAGTGTCTTTAAAGATAAAACATCTTGATAAATTGCCAGGTAACTCTTCTATTTGCCTTTCAAACCATGTTAATCCAGCACATTAAATTATTTTTAGTTAAGTCATCAAGCTACCATCAATCTTTCTTTTTTATGAAATAAAGGAAAAATTCTGAGATTTCCTTAATGAACAGACATGAGAAAGTATATGGGTAGGAGATAGTGCAAACACTGCTCTATAATTTTTGACCAGAAAACATGTAGAAAGAAAGAAAGAGTAAGTTAATCACTTGTTTTAGAAGCACAGCCTCCAGTTTCTAAAGAGGTTCTGCATGATGATCTTCTATTAGTACTGCAAATGTAATTCCATCAGGTTCAACCCAAGCAGAAACTTTTTTGAAAAATCTGCTAGCAATTCGACTTCATCGGTAATGGATAAGATAGGCTCTTTAATTGATATGTTATTACTCTCTGGATAAAATGACAATTAGATTAAACCAAATAAAATAAAAAATCAAACACAAAACTTTCAGCTTGATGATATATAATCAATAAGATAATTAGTACTGCTGTGAAATTATAACAGGAAAATTTTAGAATAATAAAGTAAAATAAAAGATTGGGGTTCCTGAAGTAGAAAAATGCTCTAACTAAATTTCTGAAATTAAAAATAAGTAGGGAGAAAATGACAATTCTTTTTTGTTCATTGTTTGGAACAGTGTCTGTTCTTTGAGAAAATAAGAGAGTAATAAGTATGGGAGAGAAAAAATATAAATGCCATCAATTTTCAGCTAAGCTCTAAATTTTGCAAATGTATTAGGCACTAAAGGAGGTAGCGCAGAAAAAAAAAAATCCACAATTTGAAAATATGGAAAAAAATATAGCATGCCTTCAATATTTATGGGGCAACAACTGTAATAAGGATTGTCTTGGGATTGTGTTAACACTAAATTAATTTCTTTATTACTACTGATTAAGCATCCCATATGTAATAGAGTTCCTTGTTGAATAATAGTGGTGAGAGTGGGCATCTTTGTCTTGTTCCTAATTTTAGAGGAAATGCTTTCAGTTTTTCACCATTGAGGAGAATGTTTGCTGGGGGTTTGTTGTATATGATCTTTATTGTATTGAGGTATGTTCTTTCTATGCCTGTTTTCTGGAGAGTTTTCATCATGAATGGGTGTTGAATTTTGTTGAAGGCTTTCTTTGCATCTGTTGAGATGATCATATGGTTTTATCTTTCAACTTGTTAATATGGTGTATCATATTGATTGATTTGTATATATTGAGGAATCCATGCATTCCTGGGATAAAGCCAACTTGACCATGATGTATGGTCTTTTTAATGTGTTACTGGCCTCTGTTTGCTAGAATTTTGCTGAGGATTTCTGCATCTATGTTCATCAGTGGTATTGGCCTATAATTTTCTTTTTTTGATGGCGTCTTTGATATTGGTGTCATGATGATGGTGGCCTCATAGAATGAGTTTGGGAGTTTTCCCTCCTCTGCAATTTTCTGGAAGAGTTTGAGTAGGATAGGTGTTAGCTCTTCTCTAAACTTTTGGTAGAATTCACCTGTGAAGCCATCTGGTCCTGGGCTTTTGTTTGTTGGAAGATTTTTGATTACAGTTTTGATTTTCATTCTTGTGATTGATCTGTCCATTTTCTATTTCTTCCTGGCTCAGTTTTGGATGGCTATACTTTTGTAAGAATGTGTCCCTTTCTTCCAGTTTTTCCATTTGATTGGCATATAATTGCTCATATGTTTAGATGCACAGTCGTGCCTGACTCTTTGCGACCCCTTGAACTATATAGCCCACCAGGCTCCTCTGTCCATAGGATTCTCCAGGCAAGGCTACTAGAGTAGGTAGCCATTACTTTCTCCAATAGTTGCTTATAGTAGTCTCTTATGATCCTTTGCATTTCTCTGTTGGCTCTTCTTTTTCATTTCTAATTTTATTTATTTGAATCTTCTCGTGTTTTTCTTTGAAGACTTTGGCTAAAGATTTGTCAGTTTTGCTTATCTTCTCAGAAAACCAACTTTTCTTTTGTTGATCATTGCTATAGTTTCTTTCATTTCTCGTTCATTTGTTTCTTCTCTAATCTTTATGATTTCTTTCCTTCTACTAACTCCAGGGTTTTTTGTTGTTGTTGTTGGTGGTGGTGGTGTTCTTATTTCAGTTGCTTTACTTGTGAGATTAGGTTGTTTATTTGATGTCTCTCTTGTTTCTTGAGGTAGGCTTGTATTGCTATGAACTTCCCTTTTAGTACTACTTTTATTGCAACCCGTAGGTTTTGAGTTGCCATATTTTCATTGCCATTTGTTTCTATTTTGATTTCCTTTTCGTATTCTTCAGTGATCTGCTGCTTATTTAGAAGCACGTTGTTCAGCTTCCATGTGTTTGTGTTTTTTATAATTTTTTTTCTGTAGTTGACAAATAATCTTAGAGTATTGTGATCAGAAAAGACGCTTGAAATTATTTCAGTTTTTTTTTCTTTTCTTTAATTTACCAAGACTTGTTTTGTGGCCCAGGATGTGATCTTTCCTGGAGAATGTTCCATGTGCACTTGAAAAAAAAAGTGAAATGTATTGTTTTCAGATGAAATGCCCTGTAGATATCAATTAGGTCCACCTGGTCCAATGTATCACTTAAATCCTGTGTTTTCTTATTAATTTTCTGTCTGGATGATCTGTCCTTTGTTATCATTAACCTTATGTATTGAGGTGCTCCTATATTAGGTACATATATTTTTATAGTTATTATACTTTCTTCTTGGATTTATCCTGTGACTGTTAGGCAGTGTCCTTCTTTGTCTCTTATAATGGTGTTTATTTTAAAGTCTGTTTCATCTGATATGAGTCTTGCTGCTCCTGCTTTCTTTTCTCCATTTGCACAGGATCTTTTCCAGCTCCTCACTTTCAGTCTATGTGTGTCCCTAGGCTTGAAGGAGGTTTTTCTAGACAGTATATATAAGGGTCTAATTTTTGTATACATTCAACCAATCTATTTCTTTTGGTTGGAACATTTAGAGTCCCATACAGGAGGAACTTAGGGAGAAACATGTCAAGACACATATTAATCAAACTAACAAACATCAAACACAAAGAATAAATGTTAAAAACAGCAAGGTAAAAGCAACAAATAACATACAAGGGGATCCCCATAAGGCAAACAGCTGATGGTTCAACAGAAACTCTGCAGGCCAGAAGGGAATAGCAGGATATACTTAAAGTTATGATAGGGAAAAATCTACAAACAAGATTACTGTATCCAGCAAGGATCTCATTCAGATTCCAAGGTGAAATTAAAAGTTTTACAGGCAAGTAAAAGCTTAAAGGATTCAGCACTACCAAACTAGCTCTTTAATAAATGCTAAAAGAACTCCTCTAGACAAGAAACAGAAAAAACCTATAAAAACAAACACAAAGCAACATAGTAAATGGTAATAAAATTATGCTTATCACTAATTACCTTAAATATAAGTGGGCTAATGGAGTTCCTTGTTAATTTGAAGAATTTTGTACAGTAGAGATGCACACAATTTCTGTCCAGTGTTACAGATAACTTCAAATACTTATGGACTGTTGTACTTTAAACATGTTGATATGTAGCTCTGCAATCCTATCCTAACATTCTCCTTTTTACTGCCTTTGAATATCCTACCTTCTTAAATGCTTGGACTGGTCACAACATATTCTTGGTTCTCTCATTAATTAATGAGGTAAAGCAATCTAAGAGACTAAGAGGAAAGCAAAAAAGTGAAAGCATCTTTCTTATCAAACAGAAAATACTCTGATTAGGAATAATTATATGGCCAGTATAATTTCATGAAGCATCATCTTCCAAACCTAGACTGATTACATATAGCTCATTTGATAAGCAAAGAAATATTTTTTAAAAAAATACAACAAAAAATTAAATATTTAACTCAATAAATTTAAATGAAAAAAGCTATGATTTTTTTTAACATTTTTTATGTTTTTCTCTGGAAGAGTGGTATATTTTTTCAAAATTCTTTGAGCAAGAATTAATATACTAATAATAAAGCCACATCTCAAAGAAAAGAATATCTAGAATACATGTGTACAAGGAATTGTATTTCAAAATACTTGGACATGAACTGAATCTGAATGTATATGGAGGATTATCTTTTTGGTGTATAGGACAGAGGTGATATACATTAATAACTTAATAGCAAGAATTCAAAAGCATGCTTTTACATGTTGAAATCAATAGCTTTACCTATGATCATGGATAATTTTACATAATTTCTAATGTTATCAAATTTGCTTGCTTTCAAACATATGCAAATAAATAAAAATTTGCTATATTCTAAAGGAAAACGTTTTTGCATAGGAAATGTGATTTAAAATGTCAGTCCAAAAAGGCAAAAAGATTAATTATGTTTAGAGCAACAGCAGATGAGAAAGTATTTCTGAAATAACTTTTTTTTTCAGGAAAAACATGCAGAATTTAGTTTTCTAAGCATCCTCTATTATTCCAAAGAGAAGGTTTTGGAACACTCTTTACACAAAAACTGCTTTCAATCAACCTAAAGTGACAGAAACTTTAGTCATTGGAACATCCCTTGATTGTTTCATTAAAATTCATTTTCCATACAGCAAAGGCATCAAAATGCAAAGATTTTTCCCTTAGTTTAATAATTGTTATAACCATTTGTAATATTGAATGGATCAGAAATTTAAAAATAACCTCAATGTTTCCAGTCAAAAAGATTAAAAGATAAATTATTTTTGTAAGAGCAATACTATTGAGATTGAAGTACCCTAGATGAAGGAAAATGTTTTTCAGGAGCATAGTCATTTTTTCTCTAGCACATCTGTAAAACCTATGTATTCTTCAAAATTCAGGTCAAATACTACTTAAAAATTTCTCTGATTTCTCCTCTTCTAATGCAGAAGGAAGAAATGCATCTTAGATACTCTTACAATAAAATATTTTTCAGCAGTTAAAAACATACTAGGACTACACAAATGAACATGAGTAAATTATAAAGTCAGAAGGTGAGTTAAATATGGTAAGGCACACATTTGTCACAACAATCCTTATTATCCCCATTTTTCAGATGATTGAAGCTCAGAGTAAGTGATTTTTAAGGTTATTCTGTGTTTTAATTTATTTCATATCAAAGCACAAGCAAACATGTAGGAATGTATCATTATCATTCAGATAACATGCTTATTATATTTAAGTTAAGGAAGGATTTCTTTAAAAATATAAATGTACAAGAAGAGAAATGAGAAGAAAAACAAGAATTGGAAAAGCTAGTCTTCTTACTAGTTGGTGGGATGCATATCAAAGCAGTGGGACATTATTTCCCAATCCTCAGAGTTCCAAAAATTATTAAGCCTGATGACATCAAGTGTTGGCTTCAGGTGAGAACAGGAACTCCAGTGCACTGCTAGAGAGGGAATCGATTGTCACAACCACATCAGAAATTAATTGGATCACAGCTGGTATAATTGAAGCTTCTATACCCAGTATCACAGAAAGTCTATTTATGATAGAAACTCTTGCACTTATGGCCAGGGTGATGAGTAAAATAAGGTAACTTCTATCATTCTTTGTCCCAGAGTAGAAAAATAGAGACAAGTAAATGTCATTTTGTATGGAAAATAGGTGATATTTGATTTAATCATTCAATTCAACTAGGTTTCCAACTGCATAATCAACCTTAGTACAGAAGTTTAAGTATACAAATTTCATCTACATGTGTCAGTATAAAGCAATCTAAACATATAGTTATAAAAGTGAACTTTCAAACATGTATAGACAATATTTCATGATTAACTAAAATTTATAATAGTAAACTAAAGTTCAAAAACTGCATTTATCAAAACTTTGTGTGTAAAATTAAATGACAACTATACAAAAGAAAACTTTCCTTTGTTTCATTTCTCAGCTCTTCTCCTAATGATCCATTTTTAAGAATAATATGAATTTCTTAGTTATGTATGTTTTCTTTGTGCTAGTCTTTGTTACATTTGTTTTATATTAATTATTGAGTATAATCTGATTTTTTAAATGTGTATTGGTACTTGTGAGTTACTCACATCTATTGATTGAGTGAAATAATAATAGAACAATGATAAATTGTCAATTCTGAGTATCAAATTTAAATAGAGATAAAAGGACACTCTAATTTATTGTGTGGGGATGTGAAAAAATGAGGAGTCATGATGATTCTAAATTTTTTGTTTAAGCAATTTGTGTTAAAGTTGGGACTATTTACTAAAAATAGAAACACATTCAGGTAAAAATAGGTGTCTGCAGGACAGTTAATTGATTTTGCATGTCATAAGTGTGAAGGCCACTAGACCTCCAATGAAGTTGTCCTGGAGGCTGTCTGGTATTGAGCATGAGGGTTTCATGTAGATACAAATCTGAAAGTCATGATCATTTATTTGGTATTTAAAGTCACAAGATGGGTTTATTCACCCAGCAGATGATTATGGTTTTGAAAGGGAAAAGGTTTAAAGAAGAGAGAGCTATGATAGTAAGAAAAGCAGAAAAGTTTAATATCTCAGAAGTCAAGTGAAGGAAGTGTTTCCAATAAGAGTGATTATGATTAATTTATTCAAATGATGCTGAGAAGATGAATAATTGAATATCAGATTGGGTAACATGGAGGTTATTGGTGACAATGAGTAGAGGAGAATGCTATACAGATAAAGTCCTGATTAGAAAGTAGAAAGTGCTCTGGAAAACTCCTTTGAAATTTCTCCCTTTTGGATTACAACTCCTGTAAATTTAGATACAAAAAAGTCAGCTGTTCCTTTTAACTTTACCATCAGAGATGTCTTTGTGAATTCTCAGAAGAAATTTTCTGCCATTTTGTCCAATCCTAACATTCTATCTAGATGCCTTTCCAGAGGATCTTTTTAAATATATATATATATTGGCAGCTGTCATTCTCTTTTCATGGAATTTACCAAACTGGACAGTTGAAAAGGCAAAAAAATATGACACTGAAAGATGAACTCCCCAGGTCGGTAGGTCCCTGATATGCTACTGGAGAAGAATGGAGAAATAGCTCCAGAAGAAATGAGCCAGAGTGGAAACAATGTGCAGTTGTGGGTGTGTCTGGTGGTGAAAGGAAAGTCCAATGTTGTAAAGAAAAATATTGCATAGGAACCTGGAATGTTAGGTCCATGAATCAAGGTAAATTGGATGTGGTCAGACAATAGATGGATGACAAGAGTGAACATTGACATTTTAGGAATCAGTGAACTAAAATGGACTGGAATGGGCAAATTTAATTCAGATGACCGTTCTGTGTACTACTGTGGGCAAGAATCTATTAGAGGATATGGAGTAGCCTTATAGTCAACAAGAGTCCGAAATGCAGTACTTGGGTGCAGTCTCAAAAATGACAGAATGATCTCTGTTTTTCTGTTCATTTCTGAGGGAAGCCCCTCAATATCATGATAATCCAAGTTTATGCCCCAACTACTAATGCTGAAGAAGCTGAAGTTGAATGGTTTTATGAGGACCTACAAGATCTTCTAGAACTAACGCCAAAAAAAGATGTCCTTTTCATCCTAGGAGACTGGAATGCAAAAGAAGGAAGTCAAAAGCCTTGAATAAGAGACAAGTTTGGCCTTGGAGTACAAAATGAAGCAGGGCAAAGGTTAACAGAGTTTTGCCAAGAGAATGCACTGGTCATAGCAAACACCCTCTTCCTACAACACAAGAGTTGATTCTACACATGGAAATCACCAGATGATCAATACTGAAATCAGATTGATTTCATTCTTTGCATCCAAAGACAGAGAAGCTCTATACAGGCAGCGAAAACTGAGATTAGATGTGCCTGAAGAGCTAAGGACAGAGGTTCATAACCTTGTATAGGAGGAGGTGATCAAAACCATCCCCAAGAAAAAGAAATGCAAAAAGGCAAATTGGTTGTCTGAGGAGGCCTTACAAATAATTGAGAAAAGAAGAGACGTGAAAGGCAAAGGGGAATAGAAAAGATATACCCATCTGAATGCAGAGTTCTGAAGAATGACAAGGAGAGATAAGAAAGCCTTCCTAGGTGACCAATGCAAAGAAATAGAGGAAAACAATAGAACAGGAAAGACTAGCGATCTCTTCAAGAAAATTAGAGACATTGAGAGAACATATGCAAAGATGAGTACACGAAAGGACAGAAATGGAGGACAGAAGCAGAAAATATTAAGAAGAGGTGGCAAGAATGCACAGAAGAAGATCTTAATGACTCAGATAGTTTGATCTTAATGACAATGATGGTTTGATCACTCACCTAGAACCAGACATCCTGGAATGTGAAGTCAAGTGGGCCTTAGGATGTTCATAGGCCATCACTATGAACAAAGCTAGAGGAGGTGGTGGAATTCCAGCTAAGCTATTTCAAATCCTGTGAAAACACTGCACTCAATATGGCAACAAATTTGGAAAACTCAGCAGTGGCCACAGGACTGGAAAAGGTCAATTTTCATTCCAATCCCAAAGAAAGGCAGTACCTTTGAGTGCCAACTGCAGTACAATTGCACTCATTTCACATGCTAGCAAAATTCTCCAAGCTAGGCTTCAATAGTACACGAACCGAGAACTTCCAGATGTTTGAGCTGGGTTTAGAAAAGGCAGAGGAACCAGATGTCAAATTACCAATATCTGTTGTATCATAGAAAAAGCAAGAGAATTCCAGAAAAACATCTGCTTTATTAACTACATTAGCCTTTGACTGTGTGGATCACAACAAATTGTGGAAAATTCTACATCTCAACTGCCTCTTGCTAAACCTGTATGACCTCAAGAAGCTACAGTTAGAACCAGACATGGAACAACAGACTGCTTCCAAATTGGGAAGGGTTATTTCGAGACTATACATACAAACAGTGATTAAGTTATATCCATACAAGTGTCCTTTCTTTTTCAAATTATTTTCCCGTTTAGGCAAAACAACCTATTTTTCCCTCCTGGGTGTCTGTTTTCTCAACTATAAAGCCAAATATATTTGCTCAGCAAATTTTCTTAAAATCTCAGATAATTAGAACATATATTAGCCCTCCTTTCAAATATTTTATTGCTGATTATTATTATCCCAGCTCTAACACATTAACTAAATGATGTTAGACAAGCTACTAACCACAGTTCACCTTGGTTTTATTTTCTCTGAAATAGGCATTGGGAAACTATGAGGCTTGCGTGTATATGTGTGTGTGTGTGTGTGTGTGTGTATGTGTGTGTGTCAGGGGAGGGCATAGACTAAATCAATTGATTCCTGTTAACTGCTTGAAACAATGTGGGGAACCTGGCTAACATTTTGAATTTAGCTACATCGAAATTCTGACGTACCTTATTATAAGATAATAAATTTGTGTGTTTTAAGCCATTACATTTGAACGATTTTCCAAAGTTAAAAAATAAATTAATTAATTAAAAAAAAGAAAAGTACTATAGCTTTGTTGCCTATTATTACTTTGAAAAGACTTACAAAAACAGTAAACATTTTAGGTGTTAAACATCTTAAGATGTTCTTATTCTGTCCCTTGACTACTGCTGCAGAATGATCCTGGAGTTCTTCGAGCCTAGAATTTGAAGTGCTATCAGAATCTGAGTACTGGATTTTGTCTCTTGTGCAGCCTGTGGCTTTGAACAAGTTGCACACACTTTGAGCATCATTTTCCTCATCTTTAAAGTGGAAATAAAATATTTACCTATATTAAAGAAAACATTTTAAATATTTCACATTTACTAATATGTAACAGACACAATTAATTATAGCTATTGTTGCCTTAGTTGAGCTTACTACCTCTAGAAATTCTAAAGCGGATACTGTTTAGTTTTCTTTTTTTTTATTAATTTTTGTGCTACACATTATATTGTGGACAACTAGTACACTCTAATATATTTGGGGAAACTATAGTTAGTGTAGTTTTTCTTCTTAAAAATTTTTTTTTATTGTTGATATGGGCTAACATGGGTACCTTCTTACTATTAGTTGTTTATTCCTAAACCCATGAAGAAGAAGCACAGTCACCCCCATAACTTCTAAAAATTTCTCATTCCTGGCAGGTATATTCAGATCCCAGAGAGTGATCTGTGGAGGGAACCAACTGTGACAAAATCTGTCAAACATGTTCTCTCAGACAAAGGACAGTTTGTAACTCAGAGCAACTCTAGATTTATTACTCTTCCTCAAATTTTATTTTCATTATGTAGAATGGATATACTAAGTCCTTTTCTTATATCTCACATACTTACTTACCTCAGATTCTTTATTAAAAGATAAAAGGTGGCCATATCCTAGGGTAGGTCCTGTTAATGTATGCCTAATGAAAAAAATAATGTAAGTAGTTGGTCATTAGATGATTTCTTATCCTTGTAAAAAACAAAAATGAATCTTGAAATCACTAGATTTTTTTAACCAGGTAAAATTAGGTCCTTTCTGGTGGATATTCTAGATATAATTGGAATGAAAAACTTAAACAAGGCAGGAGATTATGTTCTTTGTGTTTCATTTCAGTCTCATTTACTTCTATTCATTTTTAAAATTTCAAATAAATTGTTCACATTTTTGGTACATGCAGAGTTGTCTTGTTTAATAAAGTGTAATACTTTTACCAAGATTTCTCTGTAATAATTACATATATTTGCATTAAAATTTTGGATGTCACCTTCATTTCAGTTCTTAGTTAACATAGAGATACTTAGTGGATTACTAGAAAGGGATCATTAAAATGAATAAAAGATAGTCTCTTCAATAAGTGGTGCTGGGAACACATACAAGCTACATGTAAAAGAATAACATTAGAATATTCTCTAACACCATACACAAAAATAAACTCAAAATGACCTACATGTAAGACCAATACACCTAGAGGGAAACACAGACAGAACACTCTGACATATGTTGTACCAATGTTTTGTTGGTTCTGTCTCCTAATGTATAGGAAATAAAAGCAAAAATAAACAAGTGAAGCCTAATTGCAATTAAAATTTTTTGTTCAGAAAGGAAATGATTGACAAAATGAAAAGACAACCTATTGAATGGGAGCAAATATTTGTAAATGATATGATCGATAAAGTATTCCTATCTGACATATGTAAACAGCTCATAAAATTTAGCATAAACAAACAAACAATTTAACTTTAAAAATGGGCAGAAGAGCCGAACTTTTTTCCAAGAGAAAATAAAGATGCCGACAGGCACATGAAAAGATGCTCAACATTTCTAATCATCAGGGGAATGCAGATCAAAACCACAATGCGCTGTCACTTCATACCTGTCAGAATGATTAGCATCAAAGAGAATACAAATAACAAATGCTGATGAGTATGTGGAGAAAAGGAAACCTCCTATACTGTTGATGGTAATGTAAATCGGTGCAGTCACTGTGAAAAATATCAATAGTATGGCAGTTTCTAAAAAAGCCAAAATTAAAAATACCACATGACACAGTGATTTCACTCCCAAGTATATATTTAAAAATAAACAAAAAGATAATTTGAAAAAAACATATGCACCCCATGCTCATATCAGTATTGTTTACAGTTGCCAAGATACGAAAGCAAACTAAGTGTCCATCAACAGAAGAACGGATAAAGATGTGATATGTATGATGTGTAAAGATGTGATATGTGAATCCTTCTCAGCCTTAAAAAAAGAATAGAATTCTGCTATTTGCAGGAACAGGGGTGGATTTAGAAGGCAATACACTAAATGAAATAAAGCAGGCAGAGAGAGGCAAATACTGTATGATATCACTTACATGTGGACTCTAAAATATACAACAAACTAGTGAATATAACAAAAAAGGAAAAGGACTGATGCATATAGAGAACAAACTAGTGGTTACCAGGAAGGAGAAGTAAAGGTGGGAGGGGGAGTATAGGAGTGGAGTGGAGGATAAAAAGTGCAAACACTGGTATAAAATAAGCTATAAAGATATGTTTTACAACAAGCTAATGTGTTTGACTGTGTGGGTCACAACAAACCATGGAAAATTCTTAAAGAGAATAAGGAAATACCAGACCACCTTACCTGTCTCCTGAGAAGTCTATATGCAGGGCAAGAAGCAACATTTAGAACTGGATATGGAACAACGGACTGGTTCAAAATTGGGAATGGAATATGTCAAGGCTATCTATTGTCATGATGCTTATCTAACTTGTATGCAGAATACATCATGAGAAATGTGGGGCTGGATGAATCAAAAGTTGGAATCAAGATTCCTGGGAGAAATATCAACAACCTCAGATATGCAGATGATACCATCCTTAAGGCAGAAAGCGAAGAACTAAAGCGCCTCTTGATAAAGGTGAAAGAAGAGAGTGAAAAAGCTGTCTTAAAACATGCATACCCCAATATTCATCACAGCACTGTTTACAATAGCCAGGACATGGAAGCAACCTAGATGTCCATCAGCAGACAAATGGATAAAGAAGCTGTGGTACATAAACACAATGGAATATTACTCAGCCATTAAAAAGCATGCATTCTAATCAGTTCTAATGAGGTGGATAAAACTGAAGCCTATTATACAGAATGAAGTAAGCCAGAAGGAAAAACACCGACACAGTATACTAACACATATATATGGAATTTAGAAAAATGGTAACAATAACCCTGTTGGCAAGACAGCAAAAGAGACACAGATGTATAAAACAGTCTCTTGGACTCTATGGGAGAGGGTGAGGGCAGGATGATATGGGAGAACGGCATTGAAGCATGTAAATTATAATTTGTGAAACAAATCGCCAGCCCAGGTTTGATGCATGATACAGGGTGCTCAGGGCTGGTGCACCGGGATGACCCAGCGGGATGGAATCAGAAGGGAGGTGGGAGGGGGATTCTGGAAGGGGAACACATGTACACCCACGGCGGATTCATGTCAATTATGGCAAAACCAACACAATATTGTAAAGTAAAAAGTCTTTATTGAATTTGTTACAATAATAATTAAAAAAAACCCTCAACTTTCAAAAAACTAAGATCATGGCAACTGGTCTAATCACTGCATGCCAAATAGTTAAGGAAACTCTGGAAACAGTGAGAGACTACTTACTTGGTCTCCCAAATCACTGCAGATGGTGACTTCAGCCATGAAATTAAAAGATATTTGCTCCTTGGAAGAAAAGCTATAACAAATCTAGACAGTATATTAAAAAGCAGAGACATTATTTTGCCAACAGAGGTCCATCTAGTCAAAGCTATGATTTTTCCAGTAGTCATGAATGGATGTGAGATTTGGACTGTAAAGAAAGCTGAGCGCCAAAGAATCGATGCTTTTGAACTGTGGTGTTGAAGACTCTTGAGAGTCCTTCAGACTGCAAGAAGATCCAACTAGTACATCCTAAAGGAAATCAGTCCTGAATATTCATTGGAAGGACTGATGTTGAAGCTGAAACTCCAATACTTTGGTGAACTGATGCAAAGAACTGACTCATTGGAAAAGACCCTGATGCTGGGAAAGATTGAAGGTGGGAGGAGAAAGGGATGATAGAGGATGAGATGGTTGGATGGCATCACGGACTCAATGGACATGAGTTTGTGCAAACTCTGGGAGTTGGTGATGGACAGGCAAGCTGCAGTCCGTTGGGTCACAAAGTTGGGCATGACTGAGTGACTGAACTGAACTGATCTTCCCAGTGGATGCTGATGTGTTTGCATATTTGATGTTTGAAAAAATAAATATGCCAGAATTATAATAGATATTTTATCAATGGCAAAAATTAGAGGGTAGGACAGTAGTTAACTGTAGCATTCATTAAAGTCTGGATTTGAACAGTTGGTAAAACTCTAAAAAGCGCTTTAACTTTTTATTTAGTTCCTCATAAATGACTTTGCTAAAAATGATACCTAAGCTCAGTATGTCAAGAACAGTTTAGAACACAGCATACTCTTAATATAGGCCTTTTCTTTCTATCATCTTTATTTGATATAAAGCAAGCTTTTACTTATTTTTGGATAATTGACATATTTTAAGAAGTTCTACATTTTTAAAATATGTCATATTGGACTAAATGTAGACACAATAAAATATTCATTAAATTGGCTTTGGGCTTTTGTGTGATATGGTAGATTTTGCATCTATAAAGCATTGTATGTAATATTAGAGATGCGGACATAGAGAACAGACTTATGGGCACAGCGAGGGAAAGAGAGGGTGGGACAAATTGAAAGAGTAGTATTGAAACATATATATTATCATATGTAAAATAGAAAGTGGGTAGTTGCTGTATAACAAAGAGCTCAACCTGGTACTCTGTGGCAACCTAGAGGGGTGGGATGGGGTGGGGGGAGTGTGAAGGACATTTAGGAGGAGGGGACATATGTATACCTATGGCTGAACACATTGTTGTATGGCAAAAACCAACACAACATTGTAAAGCACCAAAATAAAAAGAGAATAAAGTTTTAAATAAATGGATAAGTTAAAAAATTAAATATAACACAAAATAATCATAAATAATGGCCCAGAAACTGGGATTTGGGAATGCTATTATTAAATCTCTTATGGAATTACAGAAGATGGAAACTTTGGAAATAATGGAATGATAACTCTGTTTTACACTTGGAAGTTGATAGTCAGAGCAAAGTTATTTGGTTGTAACAGAGTTAAGTAATTTGAATATTTAGTGTTATGTAAGAACCACTGTTTAAAAATACTGAAATTCTGTAAAAATTTTATCATTTCAAGTATTTAAAGATGAACTTTTTTAAAAATGCCTGAATACATTATGTTCTATTAAAGAAGTTTGGCTAAAATTTGTTACTAAAGGGTATATTTGAAGTAATCATAATTACTATAACGTGGGTCATTTTTATATAATTTGTACTCTAAATAAAATTTAGTCCTAGAACTTAGTTATAAGGCATTTAATTATGGTATTATATGTTATATCATATATAACCTAGAAATTTCAGGACATGTAATTACATAACTTTCTAAAATAAAGCTGATACTTTAAATATCAAATTAAGTAACACTTTAAAATTTTAAGTCTTTCTACAAATAATCTTATAAATAAGCAAATGTGCTATATATCAAGAGGCAAAGATTACAATGGAAAATATGGTAATGATTTTGAACTTCAACCCCAAATTCTGAAATATGTATCTGATTATAAAGATACATATTTCAAATATATGGTATCAGATATATTAAAGCATTAGATTTAATTAACATTTGATAAAACATTCTGATGTTTCTTTTTTTCCAACGTTTAAGTGAAGAAAGAATAATGCATATCTTGCTTAAATTCACGATTTATTGTCATCAAATTGCATACACTGTTTCTCTGCTTGAGTATAGCTTAGAGTGATTATTAAGATATGCTGGGGGTATTTGCGCTCAGCACTTGCATTTAGAAACTTGGCATCTGTAGGAAGATTATTACTGACTTGATCAACTCTATTGTCTGAGGTAAGTAAATGTTGCAGATAATTATAATGAAAATGCTGGAGCAATTCTGATATATAAAGTAAAACTAAGCTTGTTTCACCTAAACATTATTTGTTGTTCCCTTGTTCTGAACCACATAAAAGTATCTAAATATTATTAAAGTATATAATTCAACATATAAACCTATATCATCATATTCCCCAATTCAGACCTGTCAGAGGGAAAACCAGGAAGGTACAGAAGTCTCAACTTAGATCACGTCTGTATGGGCTTTTACTGCTTGCTGGCTCTGTTACATAGTGTGGGTCAACAGGATATAATATGCTTAGCAATGTCAAATTAATTACTTAGAACTCTTCTTAGTGGTAAAATTAAGTTTTTATTGAGAAGTAATAGAAAGTTGCAGTATCTGTAAGAACTTGGTACCATTTGCAAAAATATATAACATGCAGAAAATTCAGTTAATACAGGTACGCACCAGGGAATGTATTTAAAAGTCATCTTTGAAGTTGTTCTTGTTTTTAATGTTTTTATAGTTATAAATAACAATTACAACTTTGCAATACCAGTGCTACTGCATCACAAATAGTATTTTTGTTTGTCATAGAGACAGAAAAGATTGGGTGGGGAGTAGGCTATATAATTGATTCTCCCAGTTGGGACAATTTTTAGAGTGGAAGGATTCCTTTAAATAACTGTTCCAGGAAAATAGGAATATAATAGAACTCTTTTAGAAAAAAACTCATTCCAGTTTTCTTTTGTATAGATGACCCAGGAGTTCAAAGGGATTTACATGATTTATGACCATCATGTGATGCATTGGTGGTAAAGCAAAAATAAAATCCTGGTTTTCTGACCCATAGTTCAGTTTCTGGAAATTCATAGTAGCCACAATGAACTGATGAGAATTCAAGCATGTTATATCAAAGAATTTTCTGAATATTCTTATCTACCTAAAAAATTCATTATCATCAAGATTAAAATACTTTTTCCATTAGCAACACAAAAGAAAATACAGGATGTTCTTGTTTTTTATGGTTCTTAAATTGTAAATTTCAGTTCCCATGGTTTAGTTAAGTAACACCAGTTCTTTAGTAACAGTGTTCAGATTTCTATTACCACAGTGTAGTAACTGTTAGTAAATGCATAAAGCACACATCTCTCTGCTAGTTCTTCAGTTCACAAATATAACAGACTCAAATCATAATCAGTGGCCTATTGTATCAATTTATTCAAAGGTGTCAGCGACTGGTCACTGTGCATCTCCTGTTCAGTGCATATACCGAGAGCAAAACATATAGTTGTATTGCCTCCTTTTCTTTCAGTAATAAACCCACTTAACATTTTACAAAAATTAGTAATCAAAAGTGAGAATTGGCCAATAAAAATGAAGTGCAACAAAGAAACAAAATAATAGTAGAAATGAAATATGTAAATGGAGTTACAGAAGAAATAGTCGACTATGGGAATATTGACGCTAAAACTACTGCAAAGACTAGATATGCAGCTGCTTGACTGTAATGAAGGTGAAATTGTAAACATAAATGAGGTAAGTGATCTTGATGAAATGATGATGGTGACCCAGAGGAAGTGACACCAGCGAAAGCTTCCCATTACAGAATCTTTTGGAGGTATTTCATGGCACTGAAAATGCAAAGAATATAATGTTGGAGCTGATCCAAACTTTTGAAGGAATAAAACAATTTTTCCAAGTCATAGAAAGGGAAATGCTGCTCTAACTACTCTTGATAAGTTTTTACAAAAAAAAACCCTTTAGTTATCAATATTTCTAATGTTCTAAATTATAGTGCGTAAAATAAATATCAGGTTTTTAAAATTTCCCTGTGCACTTGTGATTGACCTTAATAAAGATTCTAACATTTTGACAGAAATTTGTAAAGCTCATTGAATGATCACAGCTGTTTTACATTGGTTATTAAATTCTCTTTATGTACTTTCAGTTCACAAATTTACATTGCCGTCTCATGATACCATGCAAAGTGAGGATTACTTGTAATATATATCTCTCTCTCCAGTTTTCTTGAAAAGATCTCTGATCTTTCCCATTCTATTGTTTTCCTGTATTTTTTAATTGTTCATTTAAGTAGTCTTTCTTATCTCTTTTTTCTATGAAATGGGATTTTATGGAACAATAGAGTACTAGACAACTCTTTAAATGTACATGTTTGAAAAATACTTGTCATTTATTATTCTTTAAATGGGAATTTATTCATTCTTAATACAGATATTTTAAATCAAAGAAAAACTATTTTTTGTTTCTTAGTTGAATGATTTAGCCTTATCAAATATCATATTTGTATATTTCATAGGGTTTTTCATTTTCATTGGGTTCTTTTTTTTGTTTCATTGTTTTTCAAACCCATTTTCATAGGGTTTCTTATCAAGAAACATGTTATGAAACTCTCTGGAATTCTCATTTGCATTCCCGAAATTTGAACATTTACCATTTACTGAATGCCTGTTCTTTCTGGCCGTCTCTATGATCTTCCCTGAATTTGTTACTTTTATTTATTTATTTTTAATTTTGTCACGACTTTATATATGCTCCTACTTCTCCTAAGTTCCATTCATGAGTAGGCTCTTTTGGGAAGAACTTATCTGACTGCCTATGCTTCACTTTGTTGTTTCATATCCCCCTTATCTGCTATAGGATACGCACCCCTTCATATAGCATTTTCCATATAATTGCATTGCAATAATTTGTTTATTAAGTATACTGGCACACACAAGTTTACCTTCTTTTTATGCCCATAAAATTGCATATAAATAGATTGATACAACATCCATTTTTAAAAATGTTTGAAATATTAAATAGCTGGCAAAATTGTGATGAAAATTCTTTATGAACTTTGACCTCACTAAAACTTGTAAAGCAGCCTTCTCAAAAAAAAAAAAAATATATATATATATATATGATTTAAGTATACCATTGATAACGTATTAAAAATAGATTCCTAAGGTTTTAGGAAGTTGTTGTTTTTTTTTAAATTTTGAACCCTATGCTAGATTTATACTAAACTGTTAGGTTGTCACTCTTTCCTGAACCAGAGTCTGTCCAGTTCAATAAAAATGTATTAATTGCTGACAGTATGCCTTAGAAAATGCTGGCAATGGGGTGATGAAAGAGGAAAATTTCCCTAACTTTTATAGCATAACAGATATCCCAGGATTATTTGCCCTCTAAGATAATACATAGCTATTAATATGTAGAAAGGAAATGAGGATAATGAAAGAGGAAAGAGATGAAAGTATGAAGTAATTGTCATAATCCTAGAACTTTGTAATTTTGCCAAGCAAAAATACATCAGCAAACTAACAGACCTCTTTGTTTCATATCCTTTTACTCATATCATCTCTCTGGAACACAGGCAGAATATCTGTCTTGTCCCTGCAGCTGAGCCAGGAGCCACAATAACCTTGATTAGTGTAAGGTATCTCTGAGTCTATAAGAAAAAGTATATGATAAAGGTTCATAGTAGTTTAATCAGAGTTTAAAAAGGCTTTAATTGTCAAGTTTAAAGAAAATGGCTTTGATATTAGAGATATGGAAATTTAAATTTAATACATGTGCTGCCTAAGTATACAATTGGTATTTGTTTTAAGAGAATAATGTACTCAAAAATACATAAAGATCACTAAGTTAACTGTATACATTGAAGTAAGTGAATTCAGAACATCATGTTTTGGTATAAGATGGAAAATTGTGTCTTCAGTTGGCTTTTTCTCAGAAACAGTGTGTCCTTCCAATAAATGAAAAAAATCAATATGCACTGGAATATGAGAAGATAAATAAGATTATAGCATGAGCATTTTCCAGTGAATAATCAGTGAGTAATGGCATAATTTTTCTTTTAAATATTTTTAAATGATTTCTGTTTTAAAAATGCATGTGTGAGAGAGTTCTGCTTTTGAGGATAACAGTGGGGAGATTTTTCGTTTTCTTTCTCTTTTTTATAAAGTGTGGAGGTGGTTGGAAAGGCTAATTTAGAACAGAACATCCTGGTGCTCCACTCAGCTGACTTGCTGCAGCAGTCAGTCACTTTCTTTAGGTACCACAGTGCTTTGAAGCCCTATTATCTGCCCTCACAGGCTATATTTCTTAAAATAGGAATGATTTTATAAAATGACTATACACTGGTTGACCTCCTTCCCTCAAGCCACTGTGACCTCCTGGAATCTTTCCATTGAGCCTAAGAGGTCAAGCATAGAAATGAATCTAAATTAATCTGAAACCTCCTGGATTCCATTGTTCAGTAGTTACCCCCCCCCCCCTTATTTTTAAAGCAACAAAACTATTTTTAAAAATTAGTAGGAAGTCACATTTATAAAAGTGCTAAAAAATGGAGCAGTTCTGTCTGAAGAGGTGGAATTTCTCTCTTCCCTCTCAGAACCTTCTCCTTCAGCAGTTTCTCAGCCACTTTCTAAGCATCTCCTTTGTATCTATTATGTGCCCTTTGAGAGCCACTGGGAAACTTGGGAAATGATGGAACAGGAAGAAGCCAGTGGAAGGCAAAATGGCTACAGACCTATTCTCTGGACTGATCCTTAACTTATTATTATTTTTTTGTAATTATGCAGATACACATTTGGCTTCATGTTGAAGGAATCTGAGTGACTGATTCCTGACTAAAGCTTCTATTCTTTTTTTAATTTTTTTTTTTACCATACATTAACTTGTCAAGCTTCTTTACTTATAATCTTGTTCTGTCATAGCTGATGACAGTATCACTAGATTTTCAAGTTATTCAGAGTGTATTACTGGCAAATGTGCTGTAATTTTTAAAGAAATTGTGTTTCTATTCCTGGGTTAAAACTAACCATTGACAAAGGGAAGATTGATTAACATCCCTGGTCCTTAGTTTTCTCATGTGCAAAATAGGAATTTTAAGAATTTAATGACTTGAAGTATTCAAAATTTATCAATCTTGGCACTTGGCTTATACATGTTATCAATAGTATTACTCTTACCCTAACCTTTGAAGATAGAAAACTGCCCCTTATGTCACAGTTGTCTTTTGACTTGTTACAAAGAAAGGCATGTACAAGCTTAATTTTTTTTTTCCTTTTTCTTTTTTTTTTTTTTTTGGAGAAGAGTTTCTTAGTTTTAGTAGAAGGAGCTCAAGTCTCATTTTCTTAAAAAACAAAATATGCTTAAATATTTATCTCCTACTGACAATGACAAATTAAATTATCGTATTTAACATGTGTGTAATCTGTGTATATTATCTTCCTTAATATACATAGATCCAAAATATAATCTGTATGTAACCTTTAGATTGCTTATTGGATGGGGAAACAATGGAAATAGTGACAAAACTTTATTTTCTTGGGCTCCAAAATGACTGCAGATGGGACTGCAGCCATGAAGTTAAAAGATGCTTTAAAGAAAATCTATGACAAACCTAGACAGTGTAGTAAAAAGCAGAGACATTACTTTACCAACAAAGGTCTGTCTACTCAAAACTGTGGTATTTCCAGTGGTCATGTATGGATGTGAAAGTTGGATCATAAAGAAGGCTGAATGCTGAAGAATTGATGCTTTTGAACTGTGGTGTTGGAGAAGACTCTTGAGAGTCCCTTGGACTGCAAGGAGATCAAGCCAGTCAATTCTAAAGAAAATCAGTCCTGAATATACATTGGAAGGACTGATGCTGATGCTGAAGCACCAGTATTTTCCACCTGATGGAAAGAACTGACTTCATTCAAATTCTCTTTGTGTCCTGCCCTAATTTTATTCCCATTCTTCTCCTCTCAGAAGTCATTATAATTCCACACTTTTTATTCTTTAGAAGATATTTTTCTATGTGCATTTTCAACATTATATAGTATAATTTTGGGCATTTTACAAATATATGTAAATGCACTTATCCTTTATCTTCTTTCTCAATTTTATTTTGCATGAATTTAATCTATTTTTTACTTTAAAATTGGAAAGTGAAATTCAGTCATAGGAAAATCAAATTTTCATTGATTTTATTTTACCCTGTTCTCCTCCATTTATTCATCAAATTAATATATATAGGCATAATGAGGAAGAAAAGTGAGAATTATTGAACAACTGTTTTGTACCAGGCATTGTTTAAACACTTTGTTTAAATCATCTCATTATATTTTTTAATGCTATCAACATCATTAAACATCATTAAGAGTAAAGACTTAAGTTACCGATGGAGTTGTATTATTGTTCTTGTTGTTCAGTCAGCCATATCTGACTCTTTGTGACCCCATGGACTGAAGCACACCAGGCTTCCCATGTCCTTCACCGTCTCCCAGAGCTTGGTCAGCCCTTTCTCCTCTTGCCTTCAGTCTTTCCTAGCATTAGGGTCTTTTCTAATGAGTCAGCTCTTCGCATCAGGTGGCCAAAGTACTGGAGTTTCTTTTCAGCTTCAGTGTCAGTCCTTCCAATGAATATTCAGGATTGATTTTCTTTACAATTGACTGGTTGGATCTCCTTGCAGTCCAAGGGACTCTCAAGAGTCTTCTTCAACACCACAGTTCAAAGGTATCAGTTCTTCAGCGTTCAGTCTTCTTTATGGTCCAGCTCTCATATCCATACATGACTACTGGAAAAACCATAGTTTTTACTATACAGACCTTTGTTGGCAAAGTAATGTCTCTATTTTTTAATAAGCTGTCTAGATTTGTTATAGCTTTTCTTCCAAGGAGCAAGCTTGGTTTCAATGATCAAGAGGTCTATAATGGGTTTGGAACAGGATAATATTAACATAAAACCACAAATAATGCAAATTAATATATGCAGAATGCTGAAAGAATAGTAATCAAGAAAACAACAACAAATCAGGGTTTTAAATATTTACCAAGGTCAGGGAAGGATTCATGAACCCCCTCATTCTTGCCTTAAGTGAAACAATAAACTCTGGGCTTTCAACCTGTCTCATATTTAAAAAAATTTTTTTCTGGGGATCCCATCAAAAGTTCTGTTGAACAAAAGGCTTTTCCTCCTTACAATTTATCACACTTTTCCAGTCTGTTCAACTACCTTACTTCTTAGGTCCAGTAGAAGTCTGAGTCACAGAAAATAGCGATCATCTGTAGCAAATTCCTGTTTCTTCTGCTCTGTAAAACATAAAGAATTCATAATGTCTTTTCCTGCTCTTGATTCCTAGCTCAGTCCTTGGGCCATAGTGATGCTAAGAGATATGATGTGACCAGAGGCTGGAAATTGCTTGCATATTTGGGCTTAAGTTCCTGCATTTCTGCCTTTTACCATGAGACACACTTGCCTTAATTAGTCACTGAACCAAAGAGGTTTGGATAGATAAATCAGACCTAGATCCAGTCTGCATGTTGGAGCCAATCCTTCTAGTGCTCAGCCTAAGTCATCTGAAGCCCATCTTATCCATAGATTAAAAAAGTACAAAGTAAGTGCTTATTTTTGTATGATACCAAAATTTTCAGATACCTTTTTAATGCAGTATTATTGTATCAGTAGCCTACTTATGTGCCACCCCCCAATTTTAAATAATTGCAAACAAATTTTCTCTTGATTCCTTCTGTAAATGCATATCATACACACCTCTGAAATCATTCTCTTGAATGTCAAATAAAAAAATGTGAATAGCTAGTAATTAAAAACAGATATGTTAAACTCAGACTTAATCACTTCAAAATTCAATCAACTATTTATTTCCCCACTACCATTACAAGTCATCTTCTTTATAGTCTCCCCTCCAAGTTGAGGAGAAGGAAATGGCAACCCACTCCAGTACTCTTGCCCAGAGAAGTCCATGGACAGAGGAACCTGGAAAGCTATAGTCCATAGACTCAAAAAGTCGGATGGGAGTATCCACTCCCAGTTGATATAATTTGACCTACTGCCCAAACCAGGACAATGGGCAGCATCACTAACTCAATCCTCTTTCCATTATCAGTTCATCCAATTATTGATTAAGTGTTTTTATTCTATTTCCTAAATATTTCTTTAACCTTCCTCATTTATCTTCACTGTTTTATTATAGATTCTTGTTATTGACTGTTGCCCCTCTTTCCTTCCTGGCCCATTCTGTGTGACCTGCTGTAATCAGTGTTCTTTATTGCTGCTGCAGCCTTCTGTAAACTTAAGGCTGATCATGTCGTTATCTCTGCTAATATTTTCAGTGGTAAGACAACTTAGTATTGCGAGCTAGTGGTATGTAGGTAGCTAAAAGTGAAAGTGAAGTCGCTCAGTCATGTCTGACTCTTTGCAATCCCATGGACTGTAGCCTACGAGGCTCCTCCATCCATGGAATTTTCCAGGCAAGAGTATTTGAGTGGGTTGCCATTTCCTTCACCAGGGGAGCTTTCTGACCCAGGGTTCAAACCCCGGTCTCTCACGTTGCATGCAGACACTTTTACCATCTGAGCCACCAGGAAAGCCTTTTTAGTTTTCTTCTGCTGTTTCCCTCGCTTTACATTATTCAATCCAGTCATTAAGAACTACTTACTCTGCATGGATTCTGTGCTTCTCTAATGTCTTTAAGATTTTACATATGCTTTGACTACAACATGCTTCTCCATTGTTTTACCTTTTAGCTTGATTAAATATTATTTACTATTTGAACATCAGTTTCCAGGATAATCTTGTCAAAATTCCTAGTCTAGGAAGATTTCTTTGAAGAAACCCTTACTCACACTTTCAAATATAGTTAGGATTAAAACCTTTTATGTATTTCCCTATACAATTTATAATCTTGTTGTCT
Source organism: Antilocapra americana (assembly GCA_007570785.1). Lineage (NCBI taxonomy): Eukaryota > Metazoa > Chordata > Mammalia > Artiodactyla > Antilocapridae > Antilocapra > Antilocapra americana. The sequence goes on from ML662497.1 coordinate 3,020,491, forward strand.
TCCTTATTCTTACTATTGGATTATATTGCATTTTCACTTTGATTTAATATCATGTCATCCAGAGTTCCCTTTTACTCTGATGTCCTTAGTACATACAACAATGATTCTCACATGGTAGGTGTGTGTGTGTTTGTGTTCAGGTGATAAGTCATGTCCAACTCTGTGACCTCATGGGCTGTAGCAAGCCGAGTTCCTCTGTCTGTGAGATTCTCCAGGCAAGAATACTGGAGTGAGTTGTACCATGAATAAATATAGAAAGGGAAGAAAGAGGTTACTACTAATAATAAAAAAAAAGTTGTCATATACATTTCTTAGTTTCTTTAAATGGTAATTTTTCATATATATTTCACCTTGGGTTCCTCTTTACATTTAAATTGTCAGTATATTGGAAAAACATACCTTGTTTTAACAGATTCTGTTATTCTATTTAAATGTAAAATATCTGATATTTAATAAATGTTTCTGACAAATATGCAGTTGATGTAATGATATTGAAAATCCAAGGACCGAAGAGGAAATAATAATTGTGCAATGTCTTGTTATATATCAGATGGTCTTGCAGGCGAGGCACATTTTAAAAATAAATTTATACATTTATATTTGTTTGTGCTGGATCTTCATTGCTGTCTCAGGCTTCTTTCTAGTTGCGATATGCAGGCTTCTCACTGTGATAGCTCTCCATTGTGGAGCGCAGGCTCTGGGGTGCTCAGGCTTCAGTATCTGTGCCATGTGGACTCAGTAGTTGGAGCACCAGGGCTCTACAGCACAGGCACATGGGCTTAATTGTTCTGTGACATGGGGGATTTTTGTGGATCTGGAATGGAATCCATTTCTCCTGCCTTAGCAGGCAGATTCTTTACCACTGAGCCTCCAGGGAAGCCCTGAGGCACATTTTAATCTTCACCTTATTAGAGTTTTTTTTTTTTTTTCCCCAGACTGAGCCTAAGAATTGAATTGACATAAAACAGACCAGCAGAAGAAAAAATAAAAATTTATTTAATACAAGTTTTATGTGATATAGAGCATGAGAAACTCTATAAGAATGAAGACCCCAAGAAATGGGAAAGCCTACCTGCTTTTATATTAGATTGAACATAGAGAGGGAATTGTATAAAAGTAGCTAAACTATTTTGGGAAGTGGAGGAAAATGGAAACAGTGACAGACTTTATTTTTTTGGGCTCCAATATCACTGTGGTTGGTGGCTGCAGCCATATAATTAAAAGATCCTTGCTCTTTGGAAGAGAAGCTATGACAAACCTAGAAAGTGTATTAAAAAGTAGAGACATCGCTTTGCCAACAAAGGTCCATATAGTCAAACTATGTTTTACCTGTAGTCATGTACAGATATGAGAGTTGGACCATAAAGAAGACTGAGTGCCAAACTGATAATTTCAAACTGTGGTGCTGGAGAAGACTTGATAGTCCTTTGGACAGCAAAGAGATCAAACAAGTTAATTCTAAAGGAAATCAACCGTGAATGTTCATTGGAAGGACTGATGCTGAAGCTGGAGTTCCAATACTTCACCACCTAATGCAAAGAAGTGACTCTGGAAAAGACCCTGATGCTGGGAAAGGTTGAGGGTAGGAGGAGAAGGGGATGACACAGGATGAGATGGTTGGATGGCATCATTGACTCAATGGACATGAGTCTGAGCAGGATCCAAGAGATAGTGAAGGACAGGGAGGCTGGCATGTTGCAACTCATGGGGTTGTAAGGAGTCGAACACAATGAATGACTGAACAACAAAAGAAAGATAATAATCCTAACAAGGTCTGTTTGTGTAGAATTCTCTATGACCCAACTCTTCTTCACTGGAGATAAGAAATGTTACTTTTCTTCTGGTATAACATGGGCATCTTGAACATGGGAATTTCATTTCCTACTTTAACGAAAAATAAGGAAATTACAGTGTTTTTCCTCTACTCTGTTTATCAAATGCCTTTAAGTCAAAATTACCAGTACACCAGAAAGGTATATTATTGGACGGCATGCTCTGAACTTCAGATTACATATCCTGAGTATGAATAATCCTTAAACAATAAAGGACAGTGTGTCAGTCAAAGTTCAGATTTAGTAAAATATTCAACAAAAAGAGACTGGAATGAAAGGTATCATCTAATAAAGAAAAAAGAAAGAAAGAAAGAGAGAATTACTTAAAAAAAAAAAAGAGTATCAGATATAATGAGCAGTCACTACCCTTAAGGCTAATATCAAGCATCCAGCGAAGGCCCTTGCCTCCTGGTCTGAGATCAAAGCTTCTGGGTGAGAGTTCTGCTCACTAATAACAGAAAAATTGCTCTGGTGGCATGATGGTGGAACTTGCTGGAAATTTGTCCATTAAGGTGTTCGGAAAAGCTATTCATGGAGAGGTGTCTTGCTGGAGACACATCTTTATGAAACTGCCTGAGTGGATGCCATGGAAAGCTGCTGGCTGCCACGCACTGTAGGATCCCAGAGCTGGCACCATAGGAGCTGGCAATGCAGGGGCTACATGTGCTGCAGGAAACACCCCAGAGGCACCAGAGAAACAAAAAACAAACCCTTTTATCTTACAGTATCTGTCTAGCATTCTTTATGATAGATGACCAAGAAAAAATATTTAAAAGATCTAGTTCTATTTTCCAGAGCAGGCAATTGCAAGTCAACTTGGAGTTGAGAGGCAATGAGTTCATAACGCAGTAGGTATTATCACCTACTTTTTTAAGCTGAGGGAAGAGAGTTATAAATTCTTAGAAAAACTTTAAATTCATTCATCTTTGAAAGTATGATTATGGTGAGAGGTGAGGGAGAGATTGAATAAGTGACATAGACATAGAGGATATTCATTGTCAGATTTCTGAAATGGTTCCCCAGTAGTAGGAAATGCAATGTGTTCAATAGAAAACATTAATTTGTTTCCCAGTAAGGATATCCTTTATAAATATATGTATAAAGATATTACGTTACTCTGAGATCAGAAACTACAAAACATTATTATTTTTTTTCCAAACTTGAACTTCTTACTTTGTATTGAGGAGAAAAGGAAATATATATCCATTTGAACAGAGTTCCAAAGAATAGCAAAGAGACATAAGAAAGCCTTTCTCAGTGATCAATGCAATGAGATAGAGAAAAACAATAGAATGGGAAAGACTAGAGATCTCTTCAAGAAAGTTAGACATACCAAGGGAACATTTCATACAAAGATGGGCTCAATAAAGGACAGAAATGGTTTGGATATAACAGAAGCAGAAGATATTAAGAAATGGCAAGAATACACAGAATAAGTCTACAAAAAAGATCTTCATGACCCAGATAATCATGATGGTGTGATCACTCACCTAGAGCCAGACATCCTGGAAGGTGAAGTCAAGTGGGCCTTAGGAAGGATCAGTTCTAACAAAGCTAGTGGTGGTGATGGAATTCCAGTTGAGCTATTTCAAATCCTGAAAGATGATGCTGTGAAAGTGCTGAACTGAATATGTCAGCAAATTTGGAAAACTCAGCAGTGGCCATGGGATTGGAAAAGGTCAATTTTCATTCCAATCTCAAAGAAAGGGAGTGCCAAAGAATGCTCGAACTACCACAGAATTGTACTCATTTCACATGCTAGTAAAGTTATGCTCAAAATTCTCCAAGCTAATCTTCAGCAATATGTGAACTGTGAACTTCCAGATGTTCAAGCTGGTTTTAGAAAAGGCAGAGGAACCAGAGATCAAATTGCCAACATCCGCTGGATCATAAAAAAAAAAACAAACAAGAGAGTTCCAGAAAAAATCTATTTCTGCTTTATTGAAAATGCCAAGGCCTCTGGCTGTGTAGATTGCAATAAACTGTGGAAAATTCTTCAAGAGATGGGACTACCAAACAACCTGATCTGCCTCTTGAGAAACCTGTATGCAGGTCAGGAAGCAACAGTTAGCCATGGACATGGAACAACAGACTGGTTCCAAGCTGGGAAAGGAGTATTTCAAGGCTGTATATTGTCACCCTGCTTATTTAACTTATATGCAGAGTACATCATGAGAAACACTGGGCTGCATGAAGCACAAGCTGGAATCAAGATTGCTGGGAGAAATATCAATAACCTCAGATATGCAGATGACACCATCCTTATGGCAGAAAGTGAAGAAGAACTAAAGAGCCTCTTGATGAAAGTGAAAGAGGTGAGTGAAAAAATTGGCTTAAAGCTCAACATTCAGAAAACTAAGAACATGGCATCTGGTCTCATCACTTCATGGCAAACAGATGGGGAAACAGTGGAAACAGTGGCTGACTTTATTTTGGGGGGGCTCCAAAATGACTGCAGATGGTGATTGCAGCAATGAAATTAAAAGACGCTTACTCCTTGAAAGGAAAGTTATGACCAACCTAGACAGCATATTAAAAAGCAGAGACATTACTTTGCCAACAAAGATCCATCTAGTCAAGGCTATGGTTTTTCCAGTGGTCTTGTATGGATATGAGAGTTGGACCATAAAGAAAGCTGAGCACCAAAGTATTGGTGCTTTTGAACTGTGGTGTTGAACAAGACTCTTGAGAGTCCCTTGGACTGCAAGGAGATCCAACCAGTCCATCCTAAAGGAAATCAGTCCTGAATGTTCATTTGAAGGACTGATGCTGAAGCTGAAACTCCAATAGTTTGGCCACCTGATGCGAACAGGTGACTCATCTGAAAAGACCCTGATGCTGGGAAGAATTGAGGGCAGGAGAAGAAGGGAATGATATAAGATGAGATGATTGGATGGCATCACCAACTCGATGGACATGGGTTTGTGTAGACTCCGGCAGTTGATGATGAACAGGGAGTCCTGTGTGTGCTGCTGTTCATGAGATTGCAAAGAGTCGGACATGACTGAGCGACTGAACTGAATTGATAGCCAATTAAGCCTTCTCTGGTAAAGAATCCACCTACAGTGCAGGAGACCCTGGTTCAGTTCCTGGGAGGGAAAGATCCCCTGGAGAAAGGATAGGCTCCCCACTCCAGCATTCTTGGACTTCCCTGGTGGCTCATATGGTAAAGAATCTGCCTACAATGTGGGAGACATGGGTTGGGAAGATCCCCTGGAGGAGGGCATGACAACCCAGTTTAGTATCCTTGCCTGAAGAAACTCCACAGACAGAAGAGCATGGTAGACTATAATATGTGAAGTCACAAGAGTTAGACATGACTGAGTGACTAAGCAGAGCACAGCACAGCACATAGCCAATTAACAATGTGATAATTTCAGGTAAACAGTAAAGGCACTCAGCCATATATATATATATGTATCTATGCTCCCCCGAACTCTGCTCTCATCCAGTCTGGCATATAATACTGGGCAGAGTTCCATGTGCTACACAATATGTCCTTGTTGGTTATCCATTTTAAACATAGCAGTGTGTAAATGACCTTTCAAAAATCTGTAACTATCCCTCCCCTCTGCCAGCAATCACAAATTCATTTCCTAAGTCTGCCTAAGTCTGTGAGTCTCTTTCTCTTTTGTATAAGTCCATTCATATCATTCCCTTTGAGATTCTGCCTGTGAGAGATGTCATACAATATTTTTCCTTCTCTATCTGACTTACTTCCCTCAGTATAACACTCTCTAGGTCCATCCATGTTGCTGCAAATGTCATGACTTCATTCTTTTTAAAGGCTGAGTAATATTCCATTGTATGTATATATACTGAATTTTTATCCACTCCTCTGTTGATGGACATTTGGATTGCTTCCATGTCTTGGGTTTTGTAAACAATGCTGCAAAAAACATTAGGCTGTGTGTCCTTTCAGATCATGCTTTCTCTGATATATGCCCAGCAGTGGGGTTGCAGAGTTATGATGATTATGTGTCATATATTCTAATGTCTGTGATTTTATTTTTTACTTTATTTGAAAAAGTTGAATTAAAAATATAAATATGCTTTCAACTTGAGCTCCAGTTCTAAAATTCAGTTTAACACTCTACATTAGACATCATTTTATTTTTGAGTGAGAAAAAGACAAAACAAAATAAGCAAAAAGTAAAAGTTCTTTCATTTATCAGGATAGCATCCAGTTTTTAGAAAGTCTGCTATATTTACCAACAGGAACCTACTGAATAGCTTAGGGAACTCTGCTCAATATTATGTGATAGACTAAATGGGAAAAGAATTTGAAAAATAGTAGATATATCTATACATAAAAAATAATAAACTACACAAAGAGAAGGAAAGTGAAGGTTAAACCTATTTTGAAATCATGTGATGGATGTTTGGAGTGTTCTGTTTCTCATTAAATTCTGGTTTTAAGTTTCTGATAATTAGTTTTGAGAATGCCAATATGTTCAGGATAAGTGAAGTAGGCCTTATCAGAAATACTCAAAGAATACCACAAAATACAAGTCCCAGAGTACAATAATATTCTAAGTTGGTTTAAAAGTTGAAATCCCTATGGCTGCTTAAAATTGTTAACTTAATGAAAAAGGTATTGAAGAGTAAAATACAAATTTCTCATAGGGAACCTATACATGCTTGATAGATTAAAATTCACTCAAACATGTTTTATTTTTCCCCATGAAAAACACAAATATTTTCTAGCATTTATAATTTTTTAAAATAAGATTAATTTTTTCTTTAACCATAGCTCTTTTGGTCACCTTTCTTGGCAGGGGTATTAGTTGCTCAACAGAAAGAAACTGTTGGTTGTACTTACTCATTTTAAAACAAAGAGACTAGTAACAAATGACTCATTAAGTCAATTTTTTTTGGTCACTTGTCAAACTGTGAGTTATGTCACTATAGTTCATCTAAGAGAGCTAGAATTGTCATTTGAAAGAGTCATTTTCAAAAATCTTATCAATTTAGTAAGTAAAACTTACCTGAGACTGTGGCATTTGGTGCAATATATCATTTATACTATAATACTTAAAATCCGTATAATAGGCATTTGGAACTATAGCTACCCTGAAAGTAGGCTTTTCTAGAAGTTGAATGACTTTAAAGTGTCAACATTTATAGTAGAAAGTAGCACCTAACATTTAGGATCTTGTGAATTACTCTACCATATATATGACTGCAAGAATAGAATCTAATCTGTAAAACTTCACTAGAAGCCTTAAATGTATCTTAAAAATTGCAGTTTATAGTAATTATACATCAACATTTAAGAAAAGGGGTTTTCTAAGAACCCGGGTATTTCATCTATGATACACATCAAATGTGCTTTTGAACTTCTGTTCATTTTGAAAGCTTTCTCCATGTCCTTCCTCCCTATTTGCACTGAATTTTTGGAAATTCATTAACATATTTAAAACATTTATTAAGAGCGGTTGTAATAGAATGTTTTTGTTGTTCAGATATTCTTATTCCAGGTGCGTTTATCAGAACAATTTCATTTTAGTTCTTAAGATTTCATTTATTTGTTTATTCTCCTACTTTATGAATTGTTAAATTGTATAATTAAAATATTTGCAATGCTTAGTACTTAATCACACTGTTCTGTGTTGTTCTGTGTTCTTTGTCACAGCAGTTTTCATAGAAGTTCTATAATGGTGGAAATTGTTAATGTACGTGCTTCTATTAATTATATGTGTTCCCCAGGATTTAGCACAGTATCTTCTCTCAAGATAAATGATCTTATAGCAGTTATTTTATAGTCATTGTGTACTGCCCAAATTGTGCAGAATGCAGCCCCAAACCTAGAGCAATTAAAAAAAGAAAAACATAACAAAAGAAAAACCTATGCTATGCTAACTGAAAGCCCATGCACTTCAACTCATTCTCTTCATTAAGCAGAATATCTTTTTAGTAATTATGATTAATTAATTTATTTTCTTAAATCATAGTAGAATAAAAAAATATATCTGGAGGAGAAGAGTGAAGAGCTATGATTTTAGAATTCTAGCATGTTAAAGCCTATACTACATATCTTAAAGATTATGGCAACAAAGACTCTCACTTTACTGTTAAGGAAATTTAGGCTTACCTTAGGGTATGTCTCAGGCTTCTCTGGTACCTCAGTGGTAAAGAATCTACCTGCCAATGCAGGAGTCTTGGGTTCAGTCTCTGGGTCAGGAAGATCTCCTGGAGAAGGAAACAGCAACCTATTCCAGTATTCTTGCCTGAGAATTTCCATGGACAGAGGAATCTGACAGTCTACAGTCCATGGGGTTCCAAAGAGTCAGACAAGACTTAGCGACTAAACAAAACTGGGGTATGTCTAGAGAAACTGAGTTCAAATGGAGATTTTTATTACAAGATTTATTGAGCAGTGCTATAAAGAAGAAAACTGTAAGAAGCAGGTTTAAGTAGAGAGAGAAATTGGGCTGAGATGATTGTTGACAAAGGTCTAACCCAGCCACTTGTGGAGCTTTGAACCTGGAAAACTCCTGGAAAACTGTCCCAAATTAGGGCTTCCCCAATAGCTCAGTTGGTAAAGAATCTGCCTGCAGTGCAGGAGACCCCAATCAATTCCTGAGTCAGGAAGATCTGCTGGAGAAGTGATAGGCTACCCACTCCAGTATTATTGGGCTCAGCTGGTAAAGAATCCTCCTGCAATGTGGGAGACCTGGGTTTGGTCCCTGGGTTGGGAAGATTCCCTGGAGAAGAGAAAGGCTACCCACTCCAGTACCCTGGCCTGGAGAATTCCATGGACTGTATAGCCTGTAGGGTCACAAAGAATCAGACACAATTTAGCCACTTTCATTTTCTTTCAAGGCAAGAGGACAATGCTTTGTACCCCTGATCAATTTGTCATGGGTACCCCTGATCAACCCATCACTGGAACAGGAAAAGGGGCATATTCTTGGGTGAGAAAGCATCCTTCTGCGGAATTCCATTCCCAGAGGTGGATCTCAGGTATGAGCCATCAGCAGTCAACTTTTCCAGCATCTGGGGAAATGAGTGTCCTTCTGAAGGGAAAGATTTGGGTGGAGCATCCCAGTTGTCATTAATGTTATAGAAAAGTCCAGAATGCTACATTGCCATACATTTCATAATATATCCCTAGGCGTCAGCACCCAGATGGGAAGGATGACCACTAGCAAGAAGCTCTCTATACTCACATTAAATTGGCTGGTGCCTAGCCTTTAGAGAATAAAAGCAACAGTAGAGTCCTGTAAAATTTAGAAGTGCCATTACCAAAGAATAATGAAAAGAAGTGAGTTTTAGGCACCAATATTTTCCATATCCAAAGGAAGATGGTAGTTTGGCAGTTGAAAATTTATTTACCAAAATGCTGCAAAGTTCCCCCACAGTTTTGCGATGTTTACTCAGCTGCAGAAATGGCTGTTTGTTCTTGAAATAGACATTAATTACTCTGGATTCATTGGAGGGAATTCCAACTTTAGCTGATTTTTTTTTCCCCCAAAACTATCCCAAAGTTCAATTTTGTTTTGACAATAATGCTTGAGCTGGAAAACAACTCCACAGGGACAGAACAGGGAGCCCCAGATAAAAATCATCTGTGACCTGACATTTGGAGTGTTTTATTTTTTTAATAATGGAAATGGATATAAGATATAAATTAATGCTAATTTTAATTTGCTGTTACTTCAATCTACTACCTAAAGGGAATTTTTCATGATTTGCCCTCACTCAGTTGTGTCCAAGTCTTAGCAACTCTTTGGACTGTAGCCCTCCAGGCTCCTCTGTCCACTGGACTTTTCAGACAAGAAAACTGGAGTGGGTTGCCATTTCCTTCTCCAGGGGATCTTCCCAACCCAAGGATTGAACCTGCATCTCCTGTGTCTCCTGCATTGCAGGTGGATTCCTTACTGCTGACCCATAAGGGAGGCACATTCATGATTCAGTCTTTCTCATTACATGATGCCATGAACATGGTAGCATTTAGTGAAACTTATGGATTATTTTGATTGTAGACCATGATAACATTTTAGATATATATGTATGTACATACACACACACACACACACACACACACATAATGAAAAGAAGTAAATGTTAGGCACCGATGTTACTCCATGCCCAAACAAACAGGGTAGCTTAAATATACATATATTGGGCTTCCCTTGTGACTCAGTTGATAAAAAAGAGAATGCCTGCAGTGCAGGATACCTGATTTCAATTCCTGGGTTGGGAAGATCCCCTGGAGAAGGAAATGGCAACCCACTCCAGTATTCTTGCCTGGAGAATCTCATGGAATCCCATGGACCTAATCCCATTGGGTTACAAGGGTCAGACATGACTTAGTGATTAAACCACTACCATATACATATAAACATATATATATGTGTGTGCCTGGAAATACAATTCTCTTTTTCTTTCATTTTGTGTTCATTTTGATCCAGGCTGTAGACTAACTCACCAGGCTCCTCAGTCCATGGCATTGTCCAGGCAAGAATACTGGAGTAGATTGCCATCCCCTCCTCCAGGGGAACTTCCTGACCCAAGGATCAAACTTGCATCTCCTACAGGCAAATTCTTTACTGCTGAGCCACTGGGGAAGCTCTCCCCAGCCAACATTTATAGTCTTATGTCTTTTGGTAATCAACATTCTACAAGTGTGAAGTGATATCTCAGTATAGTTTTAATGTGCATTTCTTTGATATTTAGTGATGTGGAGCATCTCTTAATGTACCTATTGGCAATTTGTATGTTGCCTTTGGCAAAAAAATTAACCAGAGTATTGTTTTTTCACCCTTGAGTTGTGTGACTTTCTATATAGTTCGAATTTTAACCTATTATAAGATCAACAGTTTGCAAATTTTTTTTATTTCACATTCCTGTTTAAATTAATTTATAAGTATTTTTTGCTGTTGATACTGTTTAAATGAGATTGCCTTCTTGATTTTTTAAACATATTTTGTTATTTGTGTATAGAAACACAATTAATTGTTGTATGTTGATTTTGTATCCTTCAGAATTACTTTTTTAGTTCTAGCAGTTTTGGTGGATTCTTTAGGGATATATATATATATATATATATATATATATATATATATAAATTTATCCCTAAGTATATGAATACATATGAACTCATATGAATATATATGAACTCATATGTATATATACAAATTTATCCCTAACTATATGAATTTCATATCATCTGCAAACTGGAGCAGGTTTATTTCTTCCTTTCTGGTTTGAATGCCTTTTATTTCTTTTTCTTGCCTAGTTGTGCTGGCTTACACTTCAAGCACTTAGGTATAGGTATAGTGAGAGTGGACAATCTTGTTTTGTTCATGATATTAAGAGGAAAAGCTTTCAGTTTTTGACCATTAAGCATGATGTTAGTTTGAACTTGTAATATATGGCCTTTATCATAATGAGTTTCTTTCAGTCTTTCAGGGTTTTTAATTATAAAATGATGTTGTACATTGCCAAATGCTTTTTTCAGATCTAGTGAAATGATCATATGATTTTTCTCTTTCAATCCATTAATATTATGAACCATAATTATTGATTTATGCATAGTGAATTATTCTTGCATCCCAGGAATAAATCCCACTTGACATGGTATATAGTCCTTAAATGTTTTATTGAATTCAACTTGCAAATATTTTTGAGAATGTTTTCATCTATATTAATCAGTGATATTGATCTATAACTTTCTTTTCTTAAGAAAAGAAAGTGGTATATTTATCTGACTTTGGTATCAGGGTAACATGGGCTTCCCTGGTATCTCATTCAGTAAAGAATCTGCTTTCAGTGCAGGAGACCCACGACCCTGGGTGGGAAGATCTCCTGAGGAAGGAAATGGCAAACCACTTCAGTATCCTTGCATGGAAAATCCCATGGACTGAGGAACCTGGTGGGCTGTAGTCCATGGGGTCTCAGAGTTGGGCACGACTGAGCGACTAACACTTTCACTTTCAATGTGGGCCTCAGGAAATGAAATGGGGATTTTTCCTTCTCTTGAAATTTTTGGTGGAGTTTAAGGATTGATATTAATTCTATTTTAAATGTGTGGTAGAATTTACCTATGAAAACATCTGGTCCTGTACTTTTCTTTGTTGGGAGGCTTTTGATTACTGATTTAACCTCCCTAGTCATTATTGGCTTGCTCTCTTACTCATTACTGTTTTGCTCCCATTATTGATTTTCTATCTCTTCATAATTCAGTTTTGGTATATTGTATGCTTATAGGAAGTAGGAAGTCAAGAAATAGCTGGATTAACAGGCAAATTTGGCTTTGGAGTACAGAATGAAGAAGGGAAAAGGCTAACAAAATTTTGCCAAGAGAACACATTGGTCATAGCAAACACCCTCTTCCAACAACACAAGATAAGACTCTACGCATGGACATCACCAGATGGTCAATACTAAAATCAGATTGATTATATTCTTTGCAACCAAAGATGGAGAAGTTCTATATAGTCAGCAAAAACAAAACTGGGAGATGACTGTGGCTCAGACCATAAACTCCGTATTGCCAAATTCAGACACACTGAAAAAACTAGGGAAAACCACTAGACCATTCAGGTATGACCTATATCAAATCCCTTACCATTGTACAGTGTAAGTGACAAAGAGATTCAAGAAATTAGACCTGATAGACAGAGTGCCTGAAGAAATATGGGTGGAGATTCATGACATTGTACAGGAGGCAGAGTACATCATGTGAAATGCTGGGCTGGATGAAGCACAAGTTGGAATCAAGATTGCCGAGAGAAATATTGGTAACCTCAGATATGCAGATGACACCTCCCTTATGGCAGAAAACAAAGAACTAAAGAGCCTCCTGATGAAAGTGAAAGAGGAAAGTGAAGAAGTTGGCTTAAAACTCAACATTCAGAAAACTAAGATCATGGTATGTGGTCTTATCACTTCATGGCAAATAGATGAGGAAACAATGCAAACAGTAAGGGACTTTATTTTTTTGGGCTCCAAAATCACTGCAGATCGTGACTGCAGCCATGAAATTAAAAGATGCTTGCTTCTTGGAAGAAAAGCTATGACCAACCTAAAAAGCAGAGACATTACATTGCCAACAAAGGTCCATCTAGTCAAAGCTCTGGTTTTTCCAGTAGTCGTGTATGGATGTGAGAGTTGGACTATAAAGAAAGCTGAGTGCTAAAGAAGTGATGCTTTTGAATTGTGGTGTTGGAGAAGATTCTTGAGCATCCTTGGACTGAAAAGAGATCCAATCAGTCAATCCTAAAGGAAATCTGTTCTGAATATTCATTGGCAGCACTGTTACTGAAAGTTAAACTCTAATACTTTGCTAACTTATGTGAAGAACTGACTCATTGGGAAAGACCCTGATGCTGGGCAAGATTGAAGGCAGGAGGAGGAGGAGATGACAGAGGATAAGATGGTTGGATGGCATCACTGATTCAATGGACACGAATGTGAGCAAGCTCCAGGAGTTGTAGAAGGACAGGAAAGCCTGGCGTGCTGCAGTCCATGGGGTCGCAAGGAGTCAGGCATGACTGAGTGACTGAACTGATGTTTATAGGAATTTATCATTTTCTCCTGGTTGTCCAATTTGTTTTCATTTACTTTTTTTAATGGTAGTGTCTTATGATTCTTTTTATTTCTGTTATATGCATTGTAAAGTCTCCTCTTTCATTTCTGAATTTATTTGTTTGAGACCTCTTTCTTTTCTTCTTAGTCTAGCTAATTTTATCTTTTTTTTTTTTAATGAGCTGTTTGTTATGTTAATCTTTCCTGTTGTTTTTCTGGCCTTTATTTTATTTTTGCTCTGACTTTTCTTCTTCTTCTTTTTAATTTCCTTCATTCTACTAACCTTGTTTTCTCTTTAGTTCCTTGCAGAGCATAGTTAGGCTGTTTATTTAAGATTTTTTTCCCCCTTAATGTAGGCATATATTGCTATAATATTTCCTCTCAGTACTGATTTTGTGCATCCCACATGTTTTGGTGTGTTGTTTTTCATTTTTGTTTTTTAAAGTAAGATTTTTTAATTCTCTTTTCACTTCTTATTTGGCCCCTTGGTTGTTTAGAAGTATGTTGCTTAGTTTACACATGAATTTATGAATTTCCCAGTTTTCCTCCTATTATGAATTTTATTACTAATTTTATTTTATTTAAATAATTTTATTTATTACTGATTTTATTACTAATGGTTTTATACCATTGTGGTTGGAAAAAGTACTTGATATGATTTCAGTGTTCTTAAATTTGCAAAAACTTGTTTTGTCGCTTAACATATGATCTGTTCTAGTGAACATTCCATGCGTACTTGAGAATAATGTGTTCTCCTGATGTTGGTTGGAATGTTTCCAAAAGTCTGTTATAGCTAATGTTCAACATTTCCATATTGGTTATCTGTCTGGATGACTTGTCCATTTTTGAAAGTGGGATATTGAAAGTGGAAATCAGTAGTTTTCTTTTATTTAAATAAATTATTTAATTTTACTGTTTTCTATTTCTCCCTTTAGAGAGGTATTTGTTAATATATTCATATGCTCTGATGTGATACATATGTATTTATAATCATGAAACCTTTTTGTGAATTGACCCCTTTATAATTATGTGATGTCCTTCTCTATTTCTTTCAGAATTTTGAATATATTATCCCACTCATTGCCTATAGAGTTCTTACTGAGAAATTCATTGAGAACCTTATTGGGTTTCCCTTGTAATTCACAAGCTTCTTTTCTCTTGCTACCTTTAAAGTTTCTTTTTCTTTTATTTTAAATTTTTATTATAATGTGTTTTGGAGAATATCTCTTTATGTTCAAACTGGGGACCTATGAGCTTCATGAACATGGATATTCAGAATTTTCCCCAGTTTGAAGATGTTCTCAGTTGTTCTCATCATTTCTTTAAAGAATCTCTCTGCCCCCTTCCTTTCTGCTACTTCTCCTTCTGGGACTCCAATAATTCTCAGATCATTTCTTTTAGTGGTAACCCCCAGGATGCGTAGGCTCTCCTCAGTCTTTTTCATTTTTTCAGTCTGTTCTCTTAAAACTGAATAATCTCAAAGGTCAACCTACTAATTTACTTATACTTTTTTCTTGTTTGATCCATTCTGTTGTTGATGCTTTCTGTTGTACTTTTTATTATACTTATTGTATTCTTCAGCTTCCTTTAAGATTTCTAAAAAGAAGCTTTAACATTTTAAGCTTCTCATTTTTTTATGCATGGTTTTACTGACTTTATTTACTTAGTTGTATTTCTGTATTTTCTTATAGCTCACTGAATTTCCTTAAAATAGCTATTTTGATATTTTTTTATCAGGTAAATCACAGATCCCTGTGTATTTGGGATCTGTAATTGCAGAATTATTGCATCCCTCTGGTGTGTCATATTTTAATTTTTCATGTTTATTGAAGTTTTGCACTAGTGTCTTTGCTTTCTAAGTAGCAGTCATCTTTTCTAGTCTTTACTGATTGACTCTTAGGAAGAACTGCCTTCTGTCAGTCCTGCTAGATTTCTGAGTTTTCCTCAGTCCTTCTCTGAATATGCCTGCTTCACCCTTCTTGCTCCCTCTTGTGGCCAAATTCCTGAGCATGTATAATTTCTCTCGATTTTCCAGAATGAGCCACATGATGAAAATCCCCCTTTTAATTTCCCAAAGGCAGTCTTTACCAGAGCTGTGGATTTTGGCTGGCTCCTGTGAATGCTCGCTAGCTGTCTATAAAAGCTCACTTTTGTTGCTGTTAAGACCATGCACAAACAATTGGTCATGGGGTAGAAGTGTATTTGCATGAAAAATCACAGAGTGCCAGGGTGCCCATGGCTCAACCAAGAGTATTTACAGTGGTTTTTGGGTGGGCCTCCTAATGGAGTGCCTGATGTAGTTTGTAGGATCTGTGTCCCCTTAATGCATTCCATTTCAAGCCCAGTTGCTGGCTATCCCTTAGTTGTATGGCTCACTGTTCTGGGTTCTGGATAGGGAGAGTGGGAAGCTGGGTGCTCACTTGTGCATTCTCACTTTCTGCCAACAAGACAGACCAGTCTGAGAATGGCTTATTGGCATTGAGCTGTGCTGCCTTAAGGGAGGGGTGGATTGGATAAAGTCAGACTGATCCTCATGAATGTGTCCAATTGCATATTTTGCTCCATTTGTGTGTTGAAACTTCTCCATTGGACTTCTGGACATCAAAAAAGACTCTCATCTAGTTCAGTGTTCTCCTGGAGTTCCTGAACTATTGCAGAGAAAGGCTGGAGCAAATCATATGACTCTTTAGGGTCCACAGTCAGGACAGAGGTCTATATACATATTACCGAATGCCTGGGTAGGTAATACTTCTCCTAGGTCCCTTGGTGTAATTGAAATTGTAATTATAATTGGTGCTATTGAAAGAACCAAAGCCAATCATTTCTGTAGCTGAGTCTTTATGAGTATATGTGGTTTATAATCAAGTCTATGGTTAGTGAGTCTGCTTTCTGTGTGTAGATCTGTTTTCTCAAAATGTTTCTTCTCATTCTTGGACTTCAGCAGGGTTTTACAATCTCCTAACTGGCTCTTAAGAAGAGGTGGCAAGAATTCAGAGAAGAACTATACAAAAAAGATATTCATGACCCAGATAACCATGATGGTTTGATCACTCACCTAGAGCCAGACATCCTGGAACTCAAAGTCAAGAGGGCCTTGAGAAGGATCACTACAACTCAATTCCAGTTGAGCTGTTTCAAATCCTAAAAGATGATCCTGTGAGAGTGCTGCACTTAATATGCCAAGAGATTTGGAAAACTCAGCAGTGGCCACAGGACTGGAAAATGTCAGTTTTCATTCCAATCCCAGAGAGTGTTCAAACTACCACACAATTGCACTCATCTCACACGCTAGCAAAGTAATGCTCAAAATTCTCCAAGCCAGGCTTCAACATTATGTGAACCATGAACTTCCAGATTTTCAATCTGGATTAAGAAAAGGCAGAGGAACTAGAGATCAAATTGCCAATATCCATTGGATCATCGAAAAAGCAAGAGAGTTCCAGAAAAACACCTACTTCTGCTTTATTGACTATACCAAAGCCTTTGACTGTGTGGATCACAATAAACTGTGGAAAATTCTGAAAGAGATGGGAATATCAGACCACCTGACCTGCCTCCTGAGAAATCTGTATACACGTCAGGAAGTAACAGCTAGAACAAGACATGGAACAACACACTGGTTCCAAATCGGGAAAGGTGTACATCAAGGCTGTTTTTTTCAACCTGCTTAATTAACTTATATGCAGAGTACATCATGCAAAATGCCTTGCTCAATGAAGCACAGCTGGGAGATTGCTGGGAGAAATATCAGTAACTTCTGATATGTGGATGACACCACCCTTATGACAGAAAGTGAAGAAGAATTAAACAGTCTCTTGATGAAAGTGAAAGAGGAGAGTGAAAAAGTTGGCTTAAAATTCAACATTTAGAAAACTAAGACCATGGCATCTGGTTCCATCAATGGCAAATAGATGGGGAAACAATGGAAACAGTGACTGCAGCCATGAAAGGACGCTTGCTCCTTGAAAGAAAAGCTATGACCAACCTAAATAGCATATTAAAAAGCAGAGACATTATTTTACCAACAAATATCTGTCTAGTCAAAGCTATGGCTTTTCCAGTAGTTGTGTATGGATGTGAGATTTGGACTATAAAGGAAGCTGAACGCTGAAGAACTGATGCTTTTGAACTGTGGTATTGGAGAACGCTCTTGAGAGTCCCTTGGACTGCAAGGAGGTCCAACCAGTTCATCCTAAAGGAAATCAATCTGAATATTCATTGGAACGACTGATGCTAAAGCTTAAGCTCCAGTTCTTTGACCACCTATGTGAAGAACTGACTCATTGGAAAAGACCCTGATGCTGGAAAAGATTGAAGGTGGGAGGAGAAGGGGATGACATAGGATGAGATGGTTGAATGGCATCCCTGACTCAGTGGACATGAGTGTGAGTAGACTGTAGCAGTTGGTGATGAACAGGGAGGCCTGGCATGCTGCAGTCCATGGAATCACAAAGAGTCGGACACGGCTGAACTACTGAACTGAACTGGCTGTTTTAACTTTTGCAAAGACACTTTTATCCTTGGATGAGTAAGAAATTGTTGTTGAGGAGAGAATGTCAACAAATATCTTATTCATCCATCTTATTGACATTATTTCTCCTGTTTACTTTTTATATCACCATGCTTGAGATATCATTGGCCATAACTTAAAATGCACCCAGAAGGCGCCTTTGAAAAGTGAAAGTCAGAGTTGCTCCATCATGTCTGACTCTTTGCAACTCCATGGAGTGTAGCCCACCAGGCTTCTTGGTCCATGGGATTCTCTAGGCAAAAATACTGAAGTGGGTAGCTATTCCCTTCTCCTGGGGATCTTCCCAGCCAGAGAGAGAACTCAGGTCTCCTGCTTTCCAGGCAGATTCTTTACCATTTGAGTCATCATCGATGCCCCAGAGGGCTCCTATATGACAGATTTCAGGAGCCTACTTCATTGCAATATTCTGCAATTGTCTCCCAATTTTAGACTCTTCCTATTACCAGTGAAACCAGGGATAGTCTCAGATGAATATCTCAACACATCAATTTTCATAATGTAATTCCAAAACGTTTGTCTCAGAAAGTTTCATTCTAGCTTATGCATGTGAATTCCTATCGTTTGAAGATATTCATGAACTGGTGAAGTATCTTGGCACCAAAGATGTCACTGTGGTCCCCCTTCAGGTACAACACTAACAGATTCAGCAACAGCAACTTTGTACAGACTCAAAATATCAATCAAAGATTAAAAGCTAAATGTTGTAAGCCAGAAGGAAAAACAAAAATACAGTATACTAACACATATATATGGAATTTAGAAAGATGGTAACGAGAACCCTGCATGCGAGACAGCAAAAGAAACACAGATGTATAGAACAGACTCGTGGACTCTGTGGAAGAGGGCAAGGGTGGGATGATGTGGGAGAATGGCATTGAAACATGTTAATTATCATATGTGAAATAGATTGCCAGCCCAGGTTTGATGCTTGGGGCTGGTGCACTGGGATGACCCAGGGAGGGGGAGTCAGGAGGGAGGAGGGAGGAGGGTTCTGGAGGGGGAGCATGTATATGCCCATGGCGGAGTCATGTCAGTGTATGGCAAAACCAAAACAATAAAGTAAAGCAAATTTAAAAAAAAATATATTGAAAGGCAAGGGGAATACAGGTAAACATTTGTGGACATTACTGAATAAGAGAATGTGATGACTGAGATCTATTTTATTATCTGGTTCATGAGACTTTTTAGGGGGAAAAGAGGATTGAGAGGATAGTTTTAATTCTAAGTTCCATAAGTATAATGATTGATGGAGCTAGAATTGATTACTCAATTCTAAACGTTGTTATCCTTGACAAATAGGGTTATAGGGGACAAGGTTCAATTGTTTTCTCTCTATCAAATCACCTGACTCTCTAGCAGACAGGCAGTTTGGATTGCAGAAAGGCTTTATAGGGTTGTATATCACCTCCCTCACTGGTGTTAAGTGTTTGTACTATGAAAAAATACTATAAAATTATATGCAATGTACCTAAACTAAAATATATTTATCTTGAATGTCCCTTTGTAGCGTGATTTGCAATAAACACTTTTTTTGTTTATGCTTTTTAAAATAATAATCTATTCATACAAGAAAAATTTAGAGAAGAATTTTAGTATCAATGAAATGCATTGGAGATGAAAGCTGTATCTTTTTGGCTATATATTGGCTGTATACTATTTGGCTGTACTAATGTGTGACATTGGGTTTTTCTACATTTTCTTTTCCTCAGAATTATCAGGAATTGCACTAAATGATGTTTTGCTTCTCTGTCTTAGGTACAAAAGGCACTTTGATCTCCGAATCAGAAATATTTCTAGTTTAATGCAGATATTTTTCTAGTGTTAACTGTAATTAATAAAATAAGTACATAACAGGTGTATGGATAGTAAAACGTGTTCAGATTCTAATATTAATTTTATATTGACAGCTTTATGCTTTAAAGACAGCAGTCATAAAAGCATTTTGAAAGTCTTGTCCTTTGTTAAGAAAAGTCAATAGAAAATATTTAAATTTCACTCTATATAAGGATATATGAAATTATCACATTTATATAATAATAGAATATTATTCAAGTTAACTTGTCTTTCATTATACCCTCAGTACCCTGTACAGTGATTCATACAATGCAGAAATATCTTTTATTTTTTATAAAATAAAAAGTTTTATTTTAAAAAACTTTTATTTTTTATTTTAAATAAAATAACTTTTATTCATACATTCAAAAATAACTTTTAGTCATTGAAAGTAATGTCCAAATATATATTGAGTGTTCAGTATATTCAACAGAGTTTTCTGAAATATGCATAGGAGATATCCTAGGGATTTTAATATTTGCTATATAAAAAGAGCATTGTAATCAACAGAGTATGTAAGATATTTATTAAAACGCAAAATAGTCTCTTTGTATTGTGGAACTTGTATCAGAGTACACAGATTTTTAATTTCTTCAAGATAAGCTATAACATGATGTTTATCAAACTTATTTAAAAAAAATAAGACTTTTGCAACTACTAAATGATGTGACTAGTGTCCCATGGAATATACTTTGGCAAACACTGTTATATAAATAAAACCAAGCTAGTCTTCATGGGCTGTACAAAAATATATACAAGATGAGGGTCTCGTCTGCTGACTGGGACATAGCACACTTATGATATTGGTTGAGAGATGATTGATGGGAATGGGGCCATTGGTCTTTCAGGGCAGCTGGTCTTAAATAAAGGCAGCTATGTAACTAATACAAGGTCTCAGCTTTTCAGTGCCTTGCTAATAGCCATATGGTTTTATTTGATCTTAGCCATACTGGTTATTTGTGACTTGGGGTTCTGCACTAGACACAATAATGTGATAATTTATTTCCAACCATCTACTGGTTCTAGATACTGGTCTTATTTCTTTATTATATTATATTTATTATGTTTCTTTATTCTGTATTATACTATGTACTATATAATATTATATATTATATCTGATATTAATATATTATATTTCTTTATTATATTACATAAAACTTGATTTTATACTTGCTCACAGAATTTAATTCTCAAATATGTCTTTCTATAAACTGTTCTATCCTATTGCATCTGGACCTGTTCTATTACTCTGTTTATATTTCAAAGACTATATGTTGGATCCTTGCCAAAGCTGTGCACTGTTAAATCCAAAAATAATGTTAGATATTGTTTCACTTATCATTTTCATTCATTGATAATACATAGCAGTTGTACATTTCTATAACACCAAGACATTATTAAATACAGATAAGGTGTATCTCTCATCTTTGATGAACTAATGTCCATACTATTGTGATTTCAGTATTTTGAAGAAAAAGCTACCTACTTAATTAGTAATTCCAAAAAAGAGCAAATACTCATATCTGAAAATCATGTAGCAAATTAAATATTTAATATTCAATAGGATTTACTCTATCATCTCAACAGTTAAAATAATTTTATATGTTAATTCTTATTGGTTCTGTAAGTTTGCTACAACTCAATTTTCCAGAAAATTAAAACAAAAGTGCATTTTTGTCATTAAAATACTCAGAGATTTTGTTATAAGTTTATAAAATATAGAAAATATTCTCCTGAAAATATATCCTAAGGAGTTTTTGGCCACTTTCCCCAGAAAAACAATCATAATTTGTTGAAATTATTACTAAAATTCCTCAAATTTTCTTGAGAATGCAGAAAATAGGGAGATTATTTAAGAAAATCAAATAACTTTCACATGATTGTGTGCGTGTCCAAGTCTGTACCCTCTGGAGAATGATGTCAGACTACAAACAGAAATAGAACTTACTGAAACAATTGAGGTAGGCATTACACAAAGAAACAAGGAAACATTGACAAGTCCTTAGGTGGGGGGGAGGATGATATAAGAATCTATAACATGTTGTATAAATTGTCCAGTTTTCTACAAAAACATTTATGAGACAAGAAAAATAGCAGAAATGAGGATCCAAACCCAAGAAAAAAAAAGGTAGAAAATACAAGTAGTTTTTGAGAGGGAACAGATGTAAGATTTAATAAAGATTTCAAAGATCATAGTCTAAATAGTTGCAAAGCAGTAGAGAAAATCATGTCTAAAGAAGTAAAGGAAGGTGCAATGACAATGTCTCAGCAAATGGAGAACAATAAAAAGAAAATATTGTAAAATATCAAATAAAAATTCTGGATTGAACAGTAGAATAACCAAAATGAAATACCCACTACATGGTATATGTGTACCATGCACTGTACTAGATACAGGGGAAACCAAGATAAACTGCCATTTTTGCGCTAGTGGAACAGATGCATTGTCTCAGTTACAATGTAGTTTAATAAAATCTAAAATAGAGATACATGTAAGATTACCACAGGAGCAAAGTTATTGAAATAATTCTGGGAGAAATGGAGTAGGTATTTAAGAAATTATATTTATGCTGATTGAAAAGGATCCTAAGCATGATAAGAAAATAAAGATACTCAATGCAAAGGAAATATGCCTAAGACAGAGAATTCTGTGTGAAGATGTTAGCATACAGAAGCAGATAATAGTCATATAAAAAGATTATCTAGACTAAAGTTGTGATGGATTTATCTGACATACCATATATTTTGAATTGTTAGTAGGCAATCAGGAACTATTTCAAGATTTTTAGGCAGGGGAATGACCTGCTGAGATATGTTTTGGAAAAATCCATCCTTAGGCAGTATTAAGGATAGATTAGGAATGGTGAGAAAATGAAAGCAGGAAAATTGAGTTAGGTGGTTACTGCAATTGTCCTGGCAAAAACTCAGGTCTGGTTCAGTGATGATGAGGTAGAGAGTAGGAATAGTTTAAAACAATATTTATAGATAAAAAACTATTATTTGGCTTCAAAGGCAATGAAGGAAAAAATCGGCTGTGATTTTAAGTTTCTAGTCTGAGTTGTTATCTGGTTGGTAACACAGGAAATATCAGGAGGGCAGAGTTGAAGTGGTGTGAGGAAACAGAAATAGTGGGTTCAGTTTGGGACATAATGCATTTGAGATCTGGGACATTGAGAGGCAGCTCTACTGTGTAGTTTGGTACTTTGGTCAGGTTCTTAGGGAACCAGATTAAAATGCAACCTAAGGCTCATTTATATTGTACTACAAATTAACTGAGTGTAATCAGTGACTTCTACATACCCATTCATTTAGTCTACCTATTAACTAAACTAAAAAATCTAGAATAAGAGAAGTTAACTGAAGTGTAATCTGCTGCCCAGAGCAATTAAATATATTTCCACAAATATATTAAAGTTTCTTAAGTATATAAATTATGAAAATGAATAACTAATAATAATAATCTTATTGTTTTCTTCATGGCAAAAAATAAAAAAAATTAAACCTTAGAGCAAAGGAGGAATCCTTAAATCTAATGAATATTATGATTTTGATTGTGGTAAGCCATAAATGACAGCTAATTTAGAATACTTAGAGAATGTGGTTATTTATTTATTTATTTATTATTTATTCAAATAATTTTTGTATGTTACAATTGAAGTGTTATTTCCTTGAAATTCATGTAAATTAAATATGCATTAGAAAATTAATTCTCTCAAATGTTATGTTTCATATACAGCCTTTTTTTTTCATCAAAACCTATTATTTAACATTATTTGAATTTAGATAAATTTCCATAATAATGGTACAGGATTCTCTGTAAAGCAATAAACATGAATTTAGAATGGAACTGCTTTCATATATATGGCAAAAATACTTTTATTCATTCACTCGTTATGTATTTATGAAATGATTAACACAAGCTGGGCTCTGTTTTAAGTATTCTTATAGGGGACATGAACAGTATGAAAAGGTAAAAAGATAGGAACTAAAAGATGAACTCCCAGGTTGGTAGGTGCCCAATACGCTACTGGAGATCAGTGGAGAAATAATTCCAGAAAGAATGAAGGGATGGAGCCAAATCAAAATCGATGCCCAGCTATGGATGTGACTAGTGATAGAACCATGGTCCGATGCTGTAAAGAGCAATATTGCATAGGAACCTGGAATGTTAGGTCCATGAATCAAGGCAAATTGGAAGTGGTCAAACAAGAGATGGTAAGACTGAACGTCAACATTCTAGGAATCAGTGAACTAAGATGGACTGGAATGGGTGAATGTAACTTAGATGACTATTATATCTACTAATGTGGGCAGGAATCCCTTAGAAGAAATGGAGTAGCCATCACAGTCAACAAAAGAGTCCAAATGCAATACTTGGATGCAATCTCAAAAATGACAGAATGATCTCTGTTTGTTTCCAATAACACGGTAATCCAAGCCTATGCCACAACCAGTAATGCTGAAGAAATTGAAGTTGAACAGTTCTATGAAGACATACAAGATCTTTTAGAACTAACCCCCCAAAAAGATGTCCTTTTCATTATAGGGGACTGGAATGCAAAAGTAGGAAGGCAGGAAACACCTGGAGTAACAGGCAAATTTGGCCTTGGAGTACAAAATGAAGCAGGGCAAAGGCTAATAGAGGCTTGCCAAAAGAACATACTGGAGTCATAGCAAACACCCTATTCTAACAACACAAGAGAAGACTCTACACATGGACATCACTAGATAGTCAGCACTGAAATCAGATTTATTATATTCTTTGTAGCCGAAGATGGAGAAGCTCTATACAGTCAGCAAAAACAAGACCGGGAGCTTTCTGTGGCTCAGATCATGAACTCCTTATTGCCAAATTCAGACTTAAATTGAAGAAAGTAGGGAAAACCACTAGAACATTCAGGTATGACATAAATCAAATCCCTTATAATTAAACAGTGGAAGTGAGAAATAGATTTAAGGGACTAGATCTGATAGACAGAGTGCCTGATGAACTATGGACAGAGGTTTGTGACATTGTACAGGACACAAGGATGAAGACCATCCCCAAGAAAAAGAAATACAAAAAAGAAAAATGGCTGTCTGAGGAGGCCTTACAAATACCTGTGAAAAGAAGAGAAGCAAAAAGCAAAGGAGACCAGGAAAGATATTCCCATCTGAATGCAGGGTTCCAAAGAATACCAAGGAGAGATAAGAAAACCTTCCTTAGTGATCAATGCAAAGAAATAGAGGAAACAACAGTATGGGAAAAACTAGAGCTCTCTTCAAGAAAATTAGATATACCAAGGGAATATTTCATGCAAGAATAAGCTCGATAAAGGACGGAAAATGTATGGACCTAACAGAAGCAGAAGATATTAAGAAGAGGTGGCAATAATACACAGAAGAACTGTACAAAAAAGGTCTTCATGACTCAGATAATAATGATGGTGTGATCACACACGTAGAGCCAGACATCCTGGAAGGTGAAGTCAAGTGGGCCTTAGAAAGCATCACTACGAACAAAGCTAGTGGAGGTGATGGAATTCCAGTTGACCTATTTCAAATCCTAAAGGGTTGCACTCAATATGCCAGCAGATTGGGAAAACTCAGCAGTGGCCACAGAACTGGAAAATGTCAGTTTTCATTCCTATCCCAACGAAAGGCAATGCCAAAGAATGATGCAACTACCACACAATTCCACTCATCTCTTTTATTAGTAAAGTGATGCTCAAAATTCTCCAAGCCAGGCTTCAGCAATACATGAACTGTGAACTTCCAGATGTTCTTACTGGTTTTAGAAAAGGCTGAGGAACCAGAGATCAAATTGCCAACATCTGCTGGATTATTGAAAAAAACAAGAAAGTTCCAGAAAAACATCTCCTTCTGCTTTATTGACTATGCCAAAGCCTTTGACTGTGTGGATCACAATAAGCTGTGGAAAATTCTTAAAGGGATGGGAATTCCAGACCATCTGACCTGTCTCTTGAGAAACCTGTATGCAGGTCAGGAAGCATCAGTTAGAACTGGACATGGAACAACAAACTGGTTCCATATAGGAAAAGGAGTAAATTAAGGCTGTATATTGTCACCCTGCTTATTTAATTTATATGCAGAGTACATCATGAGAAACGCTGGGCTGGAAGAAGCACAAGCTGAAATCAAGATTTCCGGGAAAAATATCAATAACCTCAGATAAGCAGATGACACCACTCTTATGGTAGAAAGTGAAGAGGAACTAAAAATCCTCTTGATGAAAGTGAAAAAGGAGAGTGAAAAAGTTGGCGTAAGGCTCAACATTAAGAAAACTAAGATCATGGCATCTGGTCCCATCACTTCATAGGAAATAGATGGGGAAACAGTGGATACACTGTCAGACTTTATTTTTTTGGGCTCCCAAATCACTGCAGATGGTGATTGTGGCCATGAAATCAAAAGACGCTTACTCCTTGGAAGCAAAGTTATGACCAATCTAGATAGCATATTGAAAAGCAAAGACATTAGTTTGCCAACAAAGGTCCGTCTAGTCAAGACTATGGTTTTTCCAGTAGTCGTGTATGAATGTGAGAGTTGGACAGTGAAAAAGGCTGAGCACTGAAGAATTGATGCGTTTGAACTGAGGTGTTGGAAAAGACTCTTGAGAGTCCATTGGACAGCAGAAAGATCCAATCAGTCCATCCTAAAGGAGATCAGTCCTGGGTGTTCATTGGAAGGACTGATGTTGAAGCTGAAACTCCGATACTTTGGCCACCTCATGGGAAAAGTTAACTCATTGGAAAAGACCCTGATGCTGGGAAGGATTGGGGGCAGTAGGAGAAGGGTACTACAGATGATGAGATGGCTGAATGACATCACCAACTCGATGCACATGGGTTTAGGTGGACTCCAGGACTTGGTGATGGACAGGGAGGCCTGGTGTGCTGCAGTTCATGGGGTCCCAAAGAGTCAGACACGACTGAGTGACTGACCTGATATGGGACAAAACTGTTCTGTTTTCATAGGGCTTGCTTTCTAGTGAAAGAGATATATAACACAGTATTAAATAAATAAAATATGTACTTATAAATGCTATGGTGAAAAGCAAGAAAGAGATTTAGAATATGTTTGGAGACAGGCCCTCTTTTCATCCTGGGGTTCAATGCGCTCAGTCGCGTCATTAGTGTCTGACTCTGTGACCCTGTGGACTGTAGCCTGCCAGGCTCCATTGTCCATGGGAGTCTCCAGGCAAGAGTACTGGAATGCGTTGCCATGGCCTCCTCCAGGGGATCTTCCTGACCCAGGGAATGAACTCACATCTCTCTGTCTCCTGCATTGGCAGGTGAGATCTTTACCACTAGCACCATCTGGGAAGCTCCTTGATCCTAGTAGGAAGATTTTAAAAAATAATAATAACAACTTCAGTATGCATTAATTAGCCTAGCTACATTCTGGTACTTTCAAAATGATTTAACTAAATAAATGCAAAATGGAAACACTGAAGCATGAAAGTTTCATTACCCAAACAATCTTATTAGAAAGAGAGAAAATAGGAGAAAATATATAATTTTACACAAGAAGAAATAGATTAGGTTTAAACATACTTATGGGAATTTGAATGTGTAAATGTTTGTAGTCTGTTCTAAAGATTAAAATATAGTGAGCAACTAATATAATGGATGTATATATAGGGACTTCATAATGACTGAAAAGTGAATTATGCAGACATAGATAGAAGAAAGAAGGATGTAAGTTTCTCAAGAAATTTGAAAATTGATAATTGAATATTATGTCTTTACTTTCAATTTATTCAAAATACTGGGATTTAATTATAAAATGTTAAAAATTATAATTTTTCTTGCCTCAGATTGAGATGCTGTGTTTTATTTTTTAATAAATCATGGAGTATTCAACTAAAACACTCTTGGAGGAGTACAAATAGTGTAGTTTTCTGTAGATTATATTTTTATAGAAGCACTTTCATGTTGCACAACTCCTTAGTTTCTGGAGTTTTGAATTTTGACTTTTGAATTATCATATTAGTTTTTCTATTAGCTCTTCCATCTATCTCTTTTAATACAAAACTGGTTTAAGCTTTTTGTTTTATAGAAGGTGGAAACTTTTTCTTTTCTTTCTTTCTTGCCTTAATTCCTAAAGAAACAAAATATCTGATATTCATTATTTGATTTCCTTTCTTTTTGCAAATGCCTGTTCTTTCTGTGTGTCTGTCTGTCTGTCTATCAGTATCACTTTCCTCTACCCCTCATACCTGTTTGCTCTCTTCAAAATTGCTTATTCTGATGCATTTAGTAATCTCTTACAGATATAAAATATGTACATATAGATATAAAATATCCTAAATACAATCACATGTATCTTTATAAGCAGGGACAAAGAATTATTCCTAGCATAGAAGATTATGTGAATATAAAGCAGGGAGATATGATCATAAACCAAGGAATGCCAACATCCTCTAGAAGCTGAAAGAGTTAAGGAAGAGATTATCCTCTGGATCTTGTGAAGCCAGCATGGTCCTTCCTGCCTCTTGATTTCAGACATCTGGCCTCCAGAACTTAGAGAGATGAGATTTCTCGGTTTTTAAGACACCAACTTTGTGATAATTTGTAATTTGTGACAGCCACAGGAAACTAATACAGTAACATTCAGATAATAAGATTTCTTTAGACTGTACTATACTTTAGGATGGGAGATTAATACAGCCTTGCTCCAAGGCTTGTTTTAATTGCATGCAAACCATTACTAATCTTTTTTGTTGTTGTTAAATGGATAAAAAAAAGAATGTGTTTTCCAGATCAGTGGCTACAGGATATGTTAATCTGCTCCAGCAAAGAGTCCATATTTGGGACAGTGGCTATGATCCTGCTGCTTCTTGTCTGAGTGAAGTAGTCCCCTGCTTTCCTCTAAGGTCATTCTGGTTTTGGTACAGTGTAAACAAGTGAATTAGGTGGATATAAAGGAACTGCTTCTCTGACATAAAATATGGTTTTTTTTTTAACACTTTATATTTTAGGATGGTTTTAATTTATAAAATAATGGATTTAGTACAGTGGGTCTCCAAATACCCTCTCAGTCATTTTCTGTTATAATTAATATCTAACTTTGGTATGGGATCCCTGGTGGCTCAACGGTAAAGAATCTTCCTGTGATGCAGGAGGTGCAGCAAACACAGGTTCAATCCATGGGTCAGGAAGACCCCCTGGAGGAGGGCATGGCAACCTACTCTAGTATTCCTGCCTGGATTCCATGGACAGAGGAGGTTGGTGGGCTACAGTCCATAGGGCCATGAAGAGTCGAACACAACTGAAGCAAATTAGCACGCACCTGCAACCTTGGTATGGTACCTTTGTTACAAAGAGTAAACCAACATTGATACATTATTATGAACAGAAGTCCATAGTTTATATTGATTTCCTTTATCTTTACATATATTCTCTTTTTATTCAAGGATCTCATTGAGGATACCAACTAATATTTACTTTTTATATCTCTAAGCTCCTCTTGTGAATTTTTCTCAGACTTCCCCTGTTTTTGATTACCTTGATATGTTTGATAGTTACTTGTCAAGCATTTTGTATGATACCTTCTATTGAGATTTGTCTGATGTTTTTCTCATGAATAAACATATGGGTTTGGGGAGGAAGACCCAAAACAAAAGTTCTGTTTTTATCATGTCATGTCAAAGGGTAAATACTGGAAACATGATTTATTACTTTTGATAATGACTTGATAAACTACTTGAGATAATGTTTGTCATGCTTTATCACTATGAAATTAATATTTTTTCCCCTTTCCATTTTATACTCTTTTGGAAGAAGTCACCAAGTGGATTTTCCATTCTATGCTTCTTATTTTTAAGGATAGATTATGTAAAATCAATTACTTGAATTTTTTTCCAAAAGAAATTTATCTCTTTTGCCTGCTTTTTTATTTGCCTAGTAACTTATTTATGAGTTATTTATATACGTATATATGCTATATATTTATTTTGTTGGGTTGTAGCCCAAAATTATTTTGTCACTCAAGTTGGACCAGCCTTAATCATTGAGGGAGCTCTTTCAGTTGGCTTCTGTGTCCCTCTGACATACTCCCATCAGTGTAAATTTTATTGATTTTTTTTTTTTTTAGATTTCCTTACTTTCTGGCACTACAAGATGCTCTGAGTTCATCTTGTATATTTCCTACCCCAGTTTAGAATCACTCATTTCTCTAAGGACCTCTGTTTCCATTTATTGGGAAATGACATTAGAAAGCAAAATTGAGTTGCAAGTGTGATCTTTGCTATTGGAGCATCATTGCCTCTAGGTAGTCTCATATAATAGGACAAGGAAATATACAAGGGTGTGTCTTTGTGTGTAAATATTCTCACTTATGACTATTTCTTTATATAATCACCTGTGTTTATATTAAACTAAACATGAATTTGTACTGATGTTTCAACTACAGTCCATTACCATATGGGTCATCCTAGCCTTCTCCCCTTGCTTATCTGTAAATTCCTGTTCCAACAGTGAGAAACCTAATTCCTGTTCCAACAGTGAGAAACCTAACTCTCAGCATTGGCCAGGCATTTTGTTAATCATTCAAATTCAGTGTACCTATATAGCAATGTCAGAATTGATAACTTATACCCCAGTGGGAAGAAACTTTGTCAACTAACATAGTGATTATATTTGATTCCTTTTCACTTCAGTCCCATAGAGTCTACTTATGAGCAAGGTTACTTAGATTAGCATTGTTTCCTCCAATTCTCTCCCCTGAAGTTATGTATATATTTGTAATACAGAAGGGAAATGCCAAAGAGTGTTCAAACTACCATACAGTTACACTCATTTTACATGCTAGTAAGGTTATGCTCAAAATCCTTCAAGTTAGGCTTCAGCAGTGTGTGAACCGAGAGATTCCAGATGAAAAATTTGAGTTTAGAAAAGGCAGAGGAACCAGAGATCAAATTGTCAACATTTGTTGGATCACAGAGAAAACAAGGGAGTTCCAGAAAAATGAATACTTCTGCTTCAATGACTATGCTAAAACCATTGATTGTGTGGATCACAACAAACTGTGGAAAATTCTTAAGGAGATGAGACTACCAGACCACCTTACCTGCCTCCTGAGAAACCTGTATGCAATTCAAGAAACAACAGAACCACACTTGGAACAGTGGACTGGTTCAAAATTGGGAAAGGATTCTGTCTAGCCTATATACTGTCATTCTGCTTATTTAACTTATATGCAGATTACATCATCTGAAATGCTTGAATGGATAAATCACAAGCTGGGATAAAGATTGCTGGGAGAAATAGAAACAACCTCAGAAATACAGAGGACACCACTCTAATGGCAGAAATTGAGGAAAAACTTAATAACATCTTAATGAGGGTGAAACAGGAGAGTGAAAAACCTGGCTTAAAACTCATCACTCAAAAAACTAAGATAATGGCATCTGATCCCATCATTCATGGCAAATAGAAGGGGGAAAAGTGGAAGCAGTGACAGACTTTATTTTCTTGGGCCCCAAAATCACTGTGGATGGCGACTGCAGCTATGAAATTAAAAGACACTTGTTTCCTTGTAGAAAAGCTATGCCAAACTTAGCAGTATATTAAGAAACAGAGACATTACTTTGCCAACAAAGGTCCATATAGTAAAAACTATGGTTTATCCAGTAGTCAAATACGGATGTGACAGATGGACCATAAAAAAAGGCTGAGTACCCAAGAACTGATGTTTTCAAATTGTGGTGCTGGAGAAGACTCTTGAGACTCCCCTGGACTGCAAGGAGATAAACCAGTCAATCCTAAAGGAAATCAACCCTAAATATTCATTAAAAGGACTGATTCTGAAGCTGAAGCTCCAATTCTTTGCCCACCTGATGTGAAGAGCGAACTCATTGGAAAAGACCCTGATGCTGAGACAGATGGAAGGCAAAAGAAGAATGAGGCAACAGAGGATGAGATGGTTGGCTAACATACCAACTCAATGAACATGAGTTGAGGAAATTCCAGGAGATAGTGAAGGACATGAAAAAGGGAGAAGCCTGGCTTGCTGCAATCCATGGGATGGTAAACAGACAGGTCTTAGTGACTTAACAACAGCAATACAGTTAGAATCTTCTGTCACAGTGTACATTCCTCCATGGGATCCCCTGGTCATTTTTAAATAACTTTTTAATTTACATAGATTAAAGTTCATTCCTTATAGTGTAAAAATATGTGGGTTTTGACAAATGCTTAATGTCAAATATATACAGTAAGAATATTACACAGAATAGTTCAACTGCTCCTCAAAGCCCCATGATTAGCTAGTTTTGTCCAAAACTACTAGCAACGGCTGATTATTTGGTCTCTATAATGTTGCGTTATCCATCATGCAAATTGAAGTTCATAATGTAATTGAACTTATCCAGCATAAAGTTTTTTCAGATTAGCTTCTTTCTTTTAACAATATACATTTCAGTTTCCCACATGTCTTTTTGTAGATTTTAGAGTTCATTTCTTTTTATTATTAATATTCCACTCTATGTTTGTACCACAGTTTGTCTATTCATTCACCTACTGAAGAATATCTTTCTTGCTTTTGTTCCTGCATGCTCCGTTGCTTAGTCACACCCAACTCTATAACCCCATGGACGGCAGCCTTCCAGGCTTCTCTGTACATGGGATTTTTTAGGCTAGAAAACTAGAGGTTTCCTTGTCCTACTCTAGGGGATCTTCCTGACCCAAGGACTGACCAGTGTCCCCTGTGTCTCCTGCATTGGCAGGTGAATTCTTTATCACTGTGCCACCTGGGAAGCCCCCATTTGCTTTCAGTTGTTGACAGTTATGAGTATAGGTTCTATAAGCATTCAAATACAGGTTTTGTGTGGCCAAGCATTTTCAAAACAGTTATTACTTCAATTACTGCATTTTATGGTGAAAATATAGTTAGTTTTTCTAGTAACTCCTAAAGTATACCCTAAAGTGACTATACCATTGTGCTTTCCCATCAGTAATAAATAAGAGTTCCTGTTGCTCCATCTGCTTTACCATTATTTTGTATTTGGTGTATCCTTTGTAATTGATAAGCATTATTGTTTTACTTTACAATTTTTGATTATTGTCTTATTTTACAATTCCTAAAAGATATTTCCATCTAAATGCAGAGTTTCAAGGAATAGCAAGGAGAAATAAGAAAGCCTCCTTCAGTGATCAGTGCAAAGAAATAAAGGAAAACTAAGATCATGGCATCTGGTCCCATCACTTTATGGCAAACAGTTGGGAAAACAATGGAAATATTGAGAGATTTTATTTTGGGGGGGGGGGGCCCAAAATCACTGCAGGTATTGAGTGCAGCCATGAAATTAAAACATGCTTGCTCCTTTGAAGAAAAGCTATGACTAACCTAGACAACATATTGAAAAGCAGAGACATTACTTTGGCAACAAAAATCTGCCTAGTCCAAGTGTTGGGGCCCAGCCGGCTGATGCAATCAGCCAGAGCCATTACGGTCGGAGCACTGCAAGCCTGTTGCCATGTAAGGCGCTGATTACGCACCAGCCATACATTCGGCTGGCAAATCACCAAAAGGATCATGCGGCGAACGTATATCCGACAGGCCAATCACCCACAAGACACGTACTCCCTATATGCCTGTCAGAGCTCCTCCCTTCCTTTCCCCTCCCTCCCTTCCTCCCCCTATATAATCGCCTTGCGCTCAATAAAGTTTTGCAGCTTGATCAGAATCTTTGTCTTGCTGCCATTCTTTGCGCCTCTTGTCCCAACCCTTTCATCCGTTTTCAGGTGGATTCGGAGCCTCCGTTGATTGCTCTGCGGGCCAGAGCGACTGCGCCCAGCTAGCGGCCGGAGCATCCAAGTTCTGATTTTTCCAGTAGTCATGTATGGATGTGGGAGTTGGACCATAAATAAAGCTGAGCAATGAAGAATCAATGCTTTTGAACTGTGGTGTTGAAGAAGACTCTTAAGAGTCCTTTGGACTGCGAGGAGATCCAACCAGTCCTTTCTAAAGGAGATCAGTCCTGAGTGTTAATTGGAAGGACTGATGTTGAAGCTGAAACTCCAATACTTTGGCCACCTGATGCGAAGAGTTGACTCACTGGAAAAGACCCTGATGCTGGGAAGGATTGGTGGTACAAGGAGAAGGGGACAACAGAGGTGATGATAGCTGGATGGCACCACTGACTCGATGGACATGAGTTTGGGTAGACTCCTGGAGTTGGTGATGGACAGGGAGACCTGGCGTGCTGTGATTCATAAGGTCGAAATGAGTCGGACATGACTGAGAGACTGAACTGAACTGAACTGAATGATAAATTATGTGTAGTTTTTATAAGCTTCTATGTAATTTGTATATCTTGTTTGGTGATAGAGCTGTTAGGATCTTTTGTTCATTTTTAATTGGATTATGTATTTTTTATTGAAGTTCAAGGTTTCTTTGTTTATTTTAGATAGAAGCCCTGTATTCTATATGTTTTTTGCAAATATTTTCTCTCAGTCTATATCTTTTCTTTTTTATTTCCTTAATAGTGTCTCTGATAGTACAGAAGTTCTTTAATTTTAATAAAATCCAAATTATCAATGTGTTCTTTGCTAGATCATTGTATATTTTTGTTATATCTGAAAACTCACTGTAAAATCAAAAGGTATGTTCTCCAGAAAAATCAATTCCCTTAAATTTTGCTGGATTTTAATCTATATCCTTCTATCAGATCTTAAGCTGAAGAGCTGATTGGAATATATTTTTAACACCAATTCAGTTTGAGAAGAATTAGCATTACCCAGGTTTAACTTTGGTTCTGTAGTTACTTCGTGTGAGAACTTAGGTAAAGTAATTTACCTCTTTGGGCCTTGGCTTTCTTATTTTTAACATATTATTGATAATAGCATCTATCTCATAGTTGTTGTTAAGTTATAAAGGAGCTAATACATAAGTCTTACAATGACTGTGGCACAGGGTGGAATCAATATAGTGAAAGTACTAGTTGCTCCGTCATGTCCAACTCTTTGCAACCCAATGGGCTGTAACCTGCCAGACTCTTCTATCCACGGAATTCTCCAGGCAGGTGATCTCTTATTTTCATGATAACTATTAATGATAATTACAACATTTTGAGTATTAATGTTTTATTTGTTTGTATTCTATTATCTTTGGTAAAAAAAATTTTTTTCCCATTTTTTCACTTGATGAAACACATTAAGTTTATAGTTATGGGTCAACTTTTTATAAACAACTTTCAATTATCCTACTAGGACCTTCTTTAGTTTCTTATTTTTTCAATGATTCGATGCTTCATTTGGAGGGGAATTGATGTCTTTCTTTAGTCTGGTTACTTCTGTATTTTAAAGCATTTATTTTTCAGTTCCTGTTCTTTTGATAGCATTTTTTCTTTTAAAGCTCCTAGTGCTAAAACTTTCCCCCGATTTTGGCAGGAGTACAAAAGCAGATTAAATTTACTTGTGAGCTGTTACTCAGAAGTCAGTTAAATGAATTCAAAAATCATGTTTAACCCTTCTGGTCAGTAGAATTATGATAGTAATAAAAGATATAAGTGCATTTTGCATGCCATTCTGATAATAGCTTAATAGCTCTCAATTCTCATTTTTTTTCTTTTTATTAGTATATGTGTATTCTTAGGCATTTTTATTACATTTTTCCATTTTCTGCAGAATTAAAACTGTTTCATATCTACTCTAATGTTTGCAGGATATAGAGGGAATATATGTTGGGGGTGACTGATTGATAACCCATATAAGATATTTTATTGAACATCTCTAAATCCAGGTGGAATGTTAGGCACCTTGGTAAATCAAAGGACTTCTCAGCTCTAAAGAGCTGGTTTTCTAGTGAAGAAAAAGATATTAAGCAAGGAAAATGAAAAAATAAGTGTATACTTACAAATGACTGTTGTGAAGTAAACATTAATCACTACAGATTAAGATACAGAGTAAGACTGAGAACACTACTTATGTGGGGTGTTCAGGGAAGGGTCTCATTAGAAGTTACCTGATTAGCAATTCCTTAAAGATAAAGAGAAACCTTTTCAGCTCTCTTCTATAATAACTTGGACATAAAACAATATAGAAAGTATTTTGAAGGGATAACAAAAGATATGAAAGAATAACCTCATAATCTTGGTAAATTATTAATTAGTCATGTTCTAGTATAAAATTTGACAGGATTTTCTGATCTGATTCTTCTCAAGTTTATATCTCATAAGCAAACTTGATCCTGTTATTTGCTTAATGCTGTAATGTGTTAGATTGGGACCAGATCTGGTTCTGTCTGGATAGATTGTCATCTATCGAAGTTCTTCGAGTTCACTCTCTACTCTTTCCCCTATTTCATGGTTTATTTGTGCATGTGTTCTAAGTTGCTACTGTCGTGCCCAACTCTGTGGGACTCCATGGACTGTACTGGAGTGGGTTGCCATGCCCTTCTCCAGCGGATCTTCCTGACCCAGTGATCAAAGCTGCATCTCTTATATCTCCTGCATTGGCAGGTGGGTTCTTTACCACTAGTGCCACCTGGGAAGCCCATATATTCTGCATGCACACATATATATAAACCAAATTTTGAAAAACTAAACATGTTTCATTTTAATGATCTCAACCTCTCTGGACTCCTGAAAGAAAAGGCATCAACTTAGTATTTCTTATTCAGATATACAGATTGGAAAAACTGACACTTCATTTTGTGTGAAAGGATTTTAATTGTATAATGCAAGATATATATTTCATCCCATCTAAATGAGAGAAATATATATATATATATATATATATATATATATATATATATATAAAATTATGGCAAAGAGTATAATGTTACTTATGGAGATGTTATCCATATATAACTTATAGAATTTTATTAAACTAGACTACAGTACAGCAAGAAACTCTTTTGCTTAGTCATAGTAATCTAAAGGCAGAGAGGTATTATAGTTAAGAAAAATAAAACAAAACAGAACTAATTTTAGATAGTTGTCTGAGATATGCCCCCAAATATATGACATAATACTATCCTTTCTTTCCTGCTTTGTGAAGCAGTCAGTAAGGAGAAAGAAAAACACTACTTTTTTTTTTTTTCCCCAGATTGGAAATAAAGTAGAAATACTAGTAGAGATCACCATGCACAGACTCTACCTTCAATCAGTTTGCACAACTGTGGCAGGACATTAGATTCCCCACAAGACATAGAAAATACATACATGTAGTGTGTATTTTACCAACCTAACTACCACAAAACAATTAAATTTGTATCACTGTAGATGTGGCTCACACTCTGGGGTATGTAAAAAGCTCTCCCTTGTGACTCTAGAGTGAAACCAGAATTGAGAATCATAGCTTAACTCCTTTCTTTTGCATAAGCAAACCTCCCTATTCTATTATGGCAAAATGTATTCTTTAGTTTGCCTAACCATAGAATCACAGTAGTATTTTAATTTTTTTCCTATGAGGTAAGGCTGGGGGGAAAAATTTGGGGGCTTCTTCCTTGGTGGTATTTTACCATTTTTAATATGGTACTGTGTTTTCACTAAATGAATAATTTAAAAAATAGATCGGATCTAAGTATTTAGAATAGAGAAAAGAGAATATAGCAAAATAGACAACCATTTGAATTAGTTACCTTATTAGTGAGTAATACCAAAGTAATGTCATGAGATATAGATAATACTTTGTTTATGAAATCTCAATTTATTAGCTTTTACTATGCCCAGCCAATTATAGGAGAAGGCAATGGCACCCCACTCCAGTACTCTTGCCTGGAAACTCCCATGGACGGAGGAGCCTGGTAGGCTGCAGTCCACGTGGTCGTAAAGAGTCGGACATGACTAAGTGACTTCACTTTCACTTATCATTCTCATGCATTGGAGAAGAAAATGGCAACCCACTCCAGTGTTCTTGCCTGGAGAATCCCGGGGACGGAA
Source organism: Antilocapra americana (assembly GCA_007570785.1). Classification (NCBI taxonomy): domain Eukaryota; kingdom Metazoa; phylum Chordata; class Mammalia; order Artiodactyla; family Antilocapridae; genus Antilocapra; species Antilocapra americana. Next base: position 3,058,112 of record ML662497.1, read on the forward strand.
GAGCCTGGTGGGCTGCCGTCTGTGGGGTTGCACAGAGTTGGACACGACTTAAGTGACTTAGCAGCAGCAGCAGCAGCAGCCAATTATAAAACTAAAAGATAAAGAATAATCTTTGACATAAATCACAGCAAGATCTTTTTTGACCCACCTCCTAGAGCAGTGAAAAATAAATAAATAAATAAACACCTGAGACCCAGTTAAATTTAAGTGTTTGTACAGCAAAGGAAATCATTAACAAGACAAAAAGCCAGCCCTCAGAATGGGAGAGAATATTTGCAAATGAAGCGATTGATGAAGGACTGATCTCCAAAATATTCCAAACAACCCAATCAGAAAATGGGCAGACAATTTCCCTGGTGGTCCAGTGGTTAAGAATCCACCTGTCAATGCCAGTGTAGGGGACATGTGTTTGGTCCCTGGTCCAGGAAGATTCCACATGCTGCTGGAGCCCCCTTGTACCACAACTACTGAGCCCACGTGCTCTAGAGCCTGTGCTCAGCAACAAGAGAAGCCTGCACACCCCAACTAGAGAGTAGCACCCACTTGTTGCAACTAGAGAAAGCTCATGCCCAGCAATGAACCAGAATAGCCAAAAATAAATGAAAACTACATACATAAATAATTATTTTTAAAATGACTGGAAAACCTACATAGACATTTCTTCAAAGATGTACAGATGACCATCAAACAGATGAAAAGGTGCTCAACATCACTAATTGTTAGAGAAATGCAAATCAAAGCTACAATGAGGTATTACCTCATGCCAGTCAGAATGGCCATCATCAAAAAAATCTACAAATAAATGCTTGAGAGGGTGTGAAAAATAAAGGAACCTTCCTACACTGTTGGTGGGAATGTAAATTAGCTCTTCCACTAAGGAGATCCATACAGAATTTCCTTTAAAAACTAAAAATAGAACTATCCTATGACCCAGCAAACCCACTACAGGTTATCTACCATGAGAAAATCATCACTCAAAAAGACACATGCACCCTAGTGTTCACAGCAGTACTATTTACAGTAGCCAGGGTATGGAAACCACCTGAATATCCATCAATGAAGGAATGGATAAAAAAGATGTGATACATATATACAATGGAGTATTACACAGTCATAACAAGGAATGAAATTGGGTCATTTGTAAAGATATGGATGGACCTAGAAAGTATCATACAAAAATGAAGTCAGAAAAAGAAGAGCAAATATCATATATTAATGCATATATGTATAATCTAGAAAAATGGTATAGATGACCTTCTCTGCAAAGCAGAACTAGAGACACAGATACAGGGTACAGATGTATGGATACCAAATGGGAAAGGATGTGAGGTGGGAGGAATTGGGAGATTGGAATTGGCACATATACATTATTGATACAGTGTATAAAATAGAAGATTGACAGAAACATATTGTACAGCACAGGGAACTCTACTTAATGATCTGTGGTGTTCGAATTGAGAGGGGAATCCAAAAGGGAATGGATATATATATATATATATATATATATATATATATATGGCTGATTCATTTTGATATGCCGTAGAAGCTAAGACAACATTATAAAGCAACTATACTGCACTAAAATTAATTAATTAAAAAAGTAAATTTCAGAGGTGATTCTATCATCTAACAGTAATATGAGATAAATGAGTATATTTTGAAAATGATGAAAAAATCTCTTAATTGTAATAGGTATATATGTATATTGGAGAAGGAAATGACGACACACTCTAGTATATATATATATATATATATATTTGCTCAGTTGTGTCCAACTCTTTGTGAACCCCATGGACTGTAGTCCACTAGGTTTCTCTGGGGATTCTCCAAGCAAGAATATGGAAGTAGGTTGCCATGCCCTCCTTCAGGGGATCTTCCTAACCCAGGGAAAACCCCTATGGACAGAAGAACCTGTTGGCCTACAGTTCATAGAGTCACAAAGAGTTAGGCACAACTGAGTGATTCTATAATCTAACAGTAATATAAATGAAATAAATGAGTATATTTTGAAAATAATGAAAAATCTTTTAATTGCTTAAGGTATTCTATATATATATATATATATATATATATATATATGTAAATGAGGAGATTTTAAAGGATACCAAAAGTTGAAAAGTCTTAACTAGTAGAAAAGGTATGAGTTCTGAAAACATTGAAATTGACAACCTCAGTTTAAATATATGTGTCTTTTAGATCTGTCATTGCAGATAAATTCTGATTATTGCTATATAAATGCTTCACTTTAATATAAAATTCTAAAATTCAGATTAGCATTTCTTTAATTTTTTTTTTTATATTTTTAGAGAGTGATGAAATAGCTTATCCTCAATTGAGCAAGTGGTTAAAACCTAATGGTTCAGACGAACCTGGCGTTAAGAGATAATTCATCAGGACCAGATGTTTAGGGCCTAAGCTACTGAAGTTTGATAAAAAGATTCACGTTGAGTCATTTTCTCTACAGATTCTCACTAAAAGAAAGTTGTTCTGCCTTCTCCAGAGACGTAAAAAACTACTAACTTCTCCTTTAAATCCTCCATACTATAGCCATACCGGATGTCTTATGTTACTCAACAGCACCATGTTGCCTATTTTTCGCTGAATTTTATAAAAGAAACACTAAATTGGATAGAGTGAAGCAGAAAGATTGAATTCAAGACTCTTGCTGTAGGAGAGAGAAACTGAACTGGTTTGCAGAAACAAAAGGTAGGAAAGCTGGGATGAGGAATGGAAAAGTACTGGAGGACCTTGTGGGGGAGGTAGTCAGTGTTGTTCCACCATCTGTGTTTGCTAATTATTCCTTATCTAGATTAGATTTCTGCCCTCCCACAGAGATTGGCATAAACAAAGGCTCTCTCCTTGAATTCAAACTGATGGCTTCCTTGCCCTTGAGAAAGTCATTCCTGACATTCCTAGTTTGTAAAACTGGCAAGAAACTGGAAGAAGATTTACATGTGGAAGTGGGTAGAGAAGGAATTTGCAACTATATTTTCTAAAGTAAATTCTCCAAGAAGAAGTAAGAGGTCTAAAATCAGGACAAAGCCTGTTGCAAGCTGAGGAAAATGTAAAGCCATATTGGCAGTTTTACTTTTTTCCTTCTTTTTCAGATACATTTTCCTCTATGCCTGTCACCTCATTAAACCCTATTCATTTTTTAAGATTTCAGCTTTGTTACGTCTCCTTTCAAAGTCTCTCTCTCAGCTTTTCAAAGCTAGACTAGATTTCCTACTTTTATTTTCCTATCATATTTTTTTTCTGTAAACAGTATATTATACAGCACTCTGACAATAGCATTTGTCCATTCAGAGATGTTCTGACAAGAAATGATGTCCACTCAAATCAATCACCAGTGAAACTGAACAATTACTTTTAGTGAGTTAGGGATCTCCCTAATGTTCTGGAGAAATCCTAAGTCCTTGACATGCAAAATACTTGCTAAATGAAAATGAGCATTAATCTGCAACTCCCTATCAAAGTATACTATCCTTGTTATCCTAGCAGAGTATTTCGAGAAGTCAAATTGGGCATTATAGATAGGAGAGAGTCAAAGGAATTAATTAGCTGCAGGTGCCTGAGGGATAGGAGAGACTTCCAGTGCAAAGTACATAAGTGGGCATAACAGATTCAGGTATGTTTTGGCTAATTATATAAAAGCTAAATCTGTCAATGTGATCGGCAATGCCTCTGGAAAATGATGTTCTAAAGAACAGGCACAGCTCAGTTCAGTTCAGTCACTCAGTCATGTCCGACTCTTTGTGACCCCATGGACTGCAGCAAGCCAGGCCTCCCTGTCCATCACCGACTCCCGGAGTTTACTCAGACTCATGTCCATTGAGTTGGTGATGCCTTCCAGCCATCTCATCCTCTGTCATCACCTTTTCCTCCTGCCTTCAATCTTTCCCAGCATCAGGGTCTTTTCCAATGAGTCAGTACTTTGCTTCAGATTCCCAAAGTATTGGAGTTTCAGTTTCAGCAAGAGCCCTTCCAATGAATACTCAGGACTGTTTGTCTTTAGGATGAAATGGTTGGATCTCCTTGCAGTCCAAGAGACTCTCAAGAGTCTTCTCAAATACCACAGTTCAAAAGCATCGGTTCTTTGGCACTCAGCTTTCTTTATAGTCCAACTCTCACATCCATACATGACTACTGGAAAAATCATAGCTTTGACTAGACAAAGCTTTGTTGACAAAGTAATGTCACTGCTTTTTAATATCCTCTCTAGTTTGGTCATAGCTTTTCTTCCAAGGAGCAAGCGTCTTTTAATTTCATGCCTGCAGTCACCATCTGCAGTGATTTTGGAGCCCCAAAGAATAAAATCTCTCAATGTTTTCATGGCTTCCCACATATTTGCCGTGAAGTAATGGGACCAGATGCCATGATCTTTGTTCTCTGAATGTTGAGTTTTAAGCCAACTTCTTCACTCTCCTCTTTCACTTTCATCAAGAGGGTCTTTAATTCTTCACTTTCTGCCATAAGGGTAGTGTCATCTGCATATTTGAAGTTATTGATATTTCTCCCAGCAACCTTGATTCCAGCTTATGCTTCAAAGAACATGTAACATTAAGGCAAAAAAAAAAAATAACACTTTTTTTTCTGAATCTTTTTCTTCATTAGAAGGATGCCAGTGACTAGAGGTACAGGGAGACTCAGGTTAGGAGATTAGAAAGTGCCTGGATGGGTAAACTGTGTTGTTGCTAAGAGTAAGTGAATTTAACCAGTGAGCTGCAGTCCACAGGAACTGTCTTAGTTAGCCCCTTCAGGATGCTATAACAAAATGTCCCAGATTGGGTATCTTGTAAACTATAAAAATTTATTTCTCACAGTTCTGGAAGTTGGACATTGGAGATCAGGGTGCCAGCATGTTAGGTGAGGTCCTTCTTCCAGGTAGCAGACTTTTCCTTGTATCCTCACATGAAGGATATAAGGGGCAAAGTAGCTCTCTCAAGCCTCTTTTGAAAGGATATTAAATACCTTCTAAATTTATCCCTTCATATTGAGCATGAGAATTTCAGCATATGAATTAGTATTTGATGAGACACAAACATTCAGACCATACATAACAGAAACTAAATTTCAGGGTATGTAAAATACCATAAGATAAGAAAGAGAAATACAATGAATTCATTGCCCTATAAGAAAAGAGAGATATAATGAATTTGTTGCCCTATTAGTCACTGAATCTGGAGCTGCCCACTTATTTTCTAACTGTATCTGGATTTGCTGAGAACATAGTAGATATAAAAGTGCAGTCAGAGGACATCCATCACCCCAGATAGAAGAAACTTGGAAAAACAAGGGCTTATTCTTTTCTAATATTATATAGGGAGATTCTTCTGGAATGTTTTCTAGAAATCCTACCTCCCTTCTATGCCTCATCAGGTTAGATTTATTTTTGGCAGTATTATATCCTGACAAAGTTTTTATCTAAATGTTCTCTGTCCAATAACTAAATCATATGTTCCTTTAATAGCTTCTATCTTAGGATTCCAACATATTTTCTAAGAATGTAGTAACTCAAACAGCAAAAAAATGCAGCTGTGCCTTGGGGACCCAGTGCTTCCATAGCCTCCCAACTATTCTCATTTGTTTCCTTGGAGGGGAGAAATGTTCCTGAAGGGACGCTGACTAATCAAATTATAAACAAGAAATGTGAATGAATAAATGTTCTTCAAGGTTCTTTTCTGTTATCAGCGAAATAGGTTAGCAAGGAGGAACTGCAAAGATGTGTGCATTATATGATCTATTTTTTTACTCAAATTAAAATTCAGCTTTTCCTTACAAAAAAGTGTATATAACAGCATCACAACCTGGCACTTCTATTGTTTCAGCATGTCATGCAAAGATCTCAGACTTACATTTGATAAAAGAAGCATGATGTCACTGAACATTAATAAAGTCCTAATTTCTAGATAAAAAAATGATACATACATTAGGAAAATAATGGAGTCTATATTAAATATTGTTCTAGACCTTAGAGCTATTACTCATCACATTCCACTTGTTCAACCATGACCTCCATGACTCTTTTATTGTACTGAACCCTGAGCACCCATTATGCAAAGCATAATTGCAACTCAGAGAGGTAAAATAATATTAATCAGGGATAACACTGCAATGGACTTTGACCTACAGGTATAAATCTAATAAATGTGTAGGATTTTCCCCCCATAATATAATGAGTTCTTTCTTATATCATTACTCATGGGACCAATGTGAAATCATAATAGGGATATTTAAGACAGTTAATGGGACAGATAAGAAATGATCGTATGGTTTTAATTTCCTAATTATTTTAATGCCCCGAATTAAAGATATACATCAAGTTACATCCATTAAAGCCTGTCAGTCATATTTCTCCAGAATAATGTGATAAAAGAGCAAAAGTAGAAGTCAGATAAAATTAAGCAAAGAAAATGTTAGGTTGACTATCAGAGAAGCAATATCCAAATGATTAAATCAGATGGATTGTGAAACAGTCTATTAAGTAAAGTGGTTAAAAGTGCCATCTCTTATGCCATAAAAATAGACTGCACTAGGCATTTTACCAAAGGGAACCATTCTTCAGTGGTTTGATTAGATAAACACAGGTCATCAAAATCTCTGATTCTATGCAACCCTATCATCTGTTTTTTTTTTTTTTTTCTGACATTCATTTGTCATTTGTTTAATGATTCAAATTTAGATTTTTGTCAGTCTGCACTGTTTCTGCTTTGAAACAACCAATTTTGGTAATATAAATAAAAATACTTTAACCTTCACATCCCACATGCCACCCATTCCTCCACACACACATGCACACACACACACACACACACAAAGTTCTTTTTATAAAATTATATATTCAAACCACCTGACATATGAAATGTCAAAATAAGCAGGGAAACAGTGGAATCAGTGTGTTTACAATACCATGCTATCATTTAGAAAAACTTGGTTTTAAATATGTGAAGCCATGCATGTTGCTCTATTATTATTTATTTATAGTGGTTCAACGTATGACTTATTTTCTCCAAGTTCAAAAGACGTATTAAAGGCTGATGTGAAATAATTTCCTATATATATATTTTGAGGAAAATAGAGAAGTGTAGATATTCACAAACCAGATTGTTGTCATTTCCAGTAGGGATCAGAACTGAGAATGTGGGTAAAGGATCAATTGGGCATATTTTTCCATTGCATATTCTTATATGAAATTTGTAGTCTTTATCACATGCATACATTATCTTACAAACCTAAAAGGAAGAATTTCCAATCTTGAATAAATATTTCAAAAAATTGTTTAAAAAGGAACATAAATATTTTTTAAAAGAAATACAACCAAAAACTCATAGGGAATTGCATTAGGAATTTCACTCCCAGATATTGTCAAATGTATAAAGAAAATTGGTTGTGAACAATTATTTGAAATTAGAAATATCAAGAGACCTTGAGTTTTCTAATAAAAATGCTTTTAAGAAAATAACTGTTACTGATATCCTCACTTGTAAGTTACTAAGCTGAACATCAACATCAAAAACTTAGTTTAATATCTTCAAAGATTCTAAAAACGTTGTGTTGTCTTTATAAAAATTCCTATTGATATAAACTCAGCCTCTCCAAAACATTTTACTCTCCTTTCTGTGTGACTATTTTAAGAGTATCTGTCAAAGTGGTTAGCATTTTACCACTTAACTCTCCATCATTGTCCTGTCTCTTATCTAAGCAATTTGACAAGAAGATAGGGTTGGGGTTATAGTCACAAAAGACCTAGATTCCATAGAATAATAAATAATTGGCTATCTACCTCAGCCTACAGATAACATTTTCCATAGTTTTTCACTCATCTCCGTGTTATTTGCTTTGATGTGGTATTTACATATTTGGTTTTGCCCCTGCTAAATGTTGCTTTACTTCGATCAGTTTTAGAACATGGGAAAGCCTCAGAAATATCTAAGTCATCAAAGCAAATGGCAGGAAGTCCTGGGAGGGATTTTGTAAGTACATTAAGTAAGAGGGAACTTCCAAAGATTACTAATTGGATATTTTGTTCATAATTGCATCTGTAGCACCTAGTACCTAAGTATCTATTAGGGACTTAATCAATGTTTTTGAATGAATGAATAAAAAAATAGATTATTGATTATTCTAACAATATAATTTTATAATGTGAGATGTGTTATAGACTTGAAGACTGTAACAAATCGTGGAGTGTGTTTTTTTTTTCCTGTCATTCCATGGTGTGGACCTACAAAAGAGGTAAGAGAAAGGAAAAACTAGATGCTATTATCCTGAATTGGAAAACATCCTATATTTTTCTTTGTAAACACTTGAGACAGCTCTCCATTTCTGGATACTGTATTCCATTCTTAGATTTTGACATGCTGACATTTATTGTTTCCACATAGTTAACCTACTTTCAACCTTTGCTCTCTGCCCAAGACTCAGCTCCATTAAACACTGAATGAAACTGTTAGTTAGAGTAGGAAAAAAGGAGTCCAAAATGGCAGTGGCTAAAAGACAAAGATGGGAAAAGCCCATGAAAATAGAAAAAAGGAAGGTCCGAGGACCAGAGTGAGGATCTCAGGTAAAACAAACAGCCCTTCTGGCTAGCCCAATTTACATAGAGCAAACTTAGGGGGAGGAGAAAAAACATAAAAAGAGGAGCCAAAATTGAGCCAGGAGCTTCTCTTCGCTTTGCCTCTTTTGGGTTGACTTTTTCTCATGCCTCCAGGATGTATTTTCCTTTACTTTCTAAATAAAACTGAGCTGAAACATGAGGCAGTAACACTGGTTCATCTGTTGCTTCAAATTTTTGCTGCGATAAGACAAAACCAAGGAAATTACAACCTTGCTTAAAAAAACCGTTGTCTACCCATGAAGATATTGTACTTCCATTCATTATCTGCTTAACCCCAGAAAAAAAAAAGTGCCTAACTTAATCTGTTAACAACTTTCAATTCTGGGTTATGCCATGTAGGAGATTTTGGGTTTCTTTCACCTCCTATGATTTCTGTCCTTAAATTACTTGCTCTCTTCCCAAAACCTTACTTTCTACCATTGCATACAAAAGGAATTCATGGAATATGCAATCAAGTGGGGACAATGTATCTCTAGAATCTAGAACTATTTGACAATCTATACCTCTTTTTGCTTTAGGCTCTTCTTTCTGAATCTTTGGATAATGATATCAGCTTAATGCTTAGAAACAACTAGCTGACATCTCATTAACCTGATTATGTTTTGGCCAAACAAACATAAAATCTCATTTTCCTACCTGTTACCTGGATTCTACTCATACACTTTTAGGAAAAGGCAATGGCTTAAGAATGTTGTTCTTGTTTTTTGGCCTCAGCCTCTTGAAGCACAATGACTTCCTCCAGCATATAATACTAAATACATTATTGACAAGAACTTGAGTGGAATTCCTAGACCTGTATTTTGGCTGGTCTGTGTCTGTCAAAAGTACAAGTCTGCATTTTATTCCTTTTTGAGCGATTTCCTTTATTAATTGTTTTCTGTTGCCCATTCTTCACAGTCTATATTCACCAACTGCTGGTCTGATACTCTCCAAGGAAGCAGACAAGACACTTGGGATTGATTGTTCCTCTACCCACCCACCCTCTCATCACAGAAAGGATATAGGATAACAGTACATTTATTAAATAATAATTTCTTCAGTTAATTTAGATCCTCAAGGCTAAGTGTCTAAAAATATAGACAGTTTTGTGGTCAAAACAAATTCTGTCTACTGATGCTCTACAACTATGATTTGATAGAGAAGTCAATAAACTTCTGATATTTTAGTTAATGTTCTGAAGAACCCTACATAGCTATCTACATGTAGTTCTTTAAGTCACATTATGAAACAGGGAAAATTTGAATTTGATAAGAATAACAGTACTTTTCCTTACAGTTCGGTTAGGTTACCATAATACTTGTCATACTTATTTATTTCCTAAAATTCTCCTCTAAAATGCAAACTTGTATATCAGCAACTCAGTATGTCTGGTTCCAGTAGCTTACTCTCTCACCTGATTTTTATTTCATGCCTAATTTTTTATTTCTGTGACTTAGAGATAAGAGTGAGGTATTCATGATTAACAGCTTCAGCCCATTTTGTGCATACTGATTGAAGCATCTTCTTTATCTCCTGTGTCATAGAAGGAGGTTAAGGCTTTAAATATTCTGTGTTTTGTGGAACATATTTTGTGAAGTAAATAGACGATGTCTTTAACATTTGTTTCCTCTTCTTTTTTGGGGGGGGGTACTAAATATGAGGTTTATTGGGCTTGCCTGTAGCTCAGTGGTAAAGAATCTACTTATCAAAACAGAAGATGAGGTTTGACCCCTGGGCCAAGAAGATCCCCTGGAAGGAAATGACAACCCACGCCAATATTCATGCCTGGGAAATTCTATAGACAGAGGAGCCTGGTAGGTACAGTCCATAGGGTTGCAGAGAGTCAGACATGACTTGCAACTAAACAGCAACAATATGAGGTTTATTACATCCATTACAGAGTGAAGACAAAAAAAAAACTATAAAGGTTAAGTGTTTATGGAATAGATCATTTAGATTTTCTCTAAACATATTGAGCTTAAGAATTTTGAGCACTACTTTTCTAGCATGTGAGATGAGTATAATTGTATAGTAGTTTGATCATTCTTCGTCCAAACTAGAACAAAGAATCCCTTTCTTTGGGATTAGAATGAAAACTGACTTTTTCCAGTCCTGTGGCCACTGCTGAGTTTTCCTAAATTGCTGGTATATTGAGTGAAGCTCTTTCGCAGCATCATCTTTTGGGATTTGGAATAGCTCAACTGGAATTCCATCACCTCCACTAGATTTGTTTGTAGTGATGCTTCCTAAGGCCCACTTGACTTCACATTCCAGGATGTCTGGCTCTAGGTGAGTGATCACACCATCGTGATTATCTGGGTCATGAAGATCTTTTTTATATAGTTCTTCTGTGTATTCTTGCCACTTCTTCTTAATATCTTCTGCTTCTGTTAGGTGCATAACATTTCTGTCCTTTGTTGTGCCCATCTTTACATGAAATGTTCCCTTGGTATCTTTAATTTTCTTGAAGAAATCTCTAGTCTTTCCCATTCTATTATTTACCTCTATTTTTTGCATTGATCATGGAGGAAGACTTTCTTATCTCTCCTTGCTATTCTTTGGAACTCCACATTCAAATTGGTATATCTTTCCTTTTCTCCTTTGCCTTTAGCTTCTTTTCTTTTCTCACCTATTTGTAAAGTGTCCTCAAACAACCAAGAAAGGCAATATCAAAGAATGTTCAAAATACTGCACGATTGCACTCATCTCACACACTGGCAAAATAATGCTCAAAATTCTCCAAGCCAGGCTTCAACAGTACATGAACTGTGAGCTTCCAGATGTTTGAACTGGATTTAGAAAAGGCAGAGGAACCGGAGATCAAATTGCCAACATCCACTGGATCATTGCAAAAGCATGAGAGTTCCAGAAGATCATCTACTTCTGCTTTATTGACTATACCAAAGCCTTTGCCTGTGTAGATCACAACAAATTGTGAAAAATTCTTAAAGATGGGAATACCAGATCACATGACCTGCATCCTGAGAAATATGTATTCAGATCAAGAAGCAACAGTCAGAACTGGACATGGAACAAAATTCTGGTTCCAAATTTGGAAAGGAGTACTTCAAGGCTGTGTATTGTCACCCTGCATATTTAACTTATATTCAGAGTACATCATGAGAAATGCTGGGCTGGAAAAATCACAAGCTGGAATCAAGATTGCTGGGAGACATATCAATAACCTCAGATATGCAGATGACACTACCTTTATGGCAGAAAGTGAAGAAGAACTAAAGAGCCTCTTGATAAAAGTGAAAGAGGAGAGTGGAGAAGTTGGGTTAAAACTCAACGTTCAGAAAACTAAGATCATGGCATCTGGTCCCATCACTTTATGGCAAACAGATGGAAAACAATGGAAATATTGAGAGACTTTATTTTTTTGGGCCCCAAAATCACTGCAGGTGTTGAGTGCAGCCATGAAATTAAAACATGCTTGCTCCTTTGAAGAAAAGCTATGACTAACCTAGACAACATATTGAAAAGCAGAGACATTACTTTGCCAACAAAAATCTGCCTAGTCCAAGTTCTGATTTTTCCAGTAGTCATGTATGGATGTGGGAGTTGGACCATAAATAAAGCTGAGCAATGAAGAATTGATGCTTTTGAACTGTGGTGTTGGAGAAGACTCTTAAGAGTCCCTTGGACTGCGAGGAGATCCAACCAGTCCATCCTAAAGGAAATCAGTCCTGAATATTTATTGGAAGGACTGTTGCTGAAGCTGAAGCTTCACTACTTTGGCCACCTGATGTGAAGAATTCACTCATTGGAAAATACCCTGAGGCTGATTGAAGGCAAGAGGAGGAGAGTATGATTAGGATGAGATGGTTGGATGACATCACCAACTCAATGGGCATGAATCTGAGCAAGCTCTGGGAACTGGTAATAGACAGGGAAGCCTGTTGTGCAACAATCCATGGGGTTGCAAAAAGTCGGACAGAACTGACTGACTGAATTGAAAGATACCTATTCTTCCTGAGCACCCAGGTAACTTCATTTCCTAGATCCTTTGCATTTAGGAGCAACTCTGGAACTAGCCAGTGGAATGTGATGGAAAATGATGTAATTACTGCCAACATCCATGCCTTGCATGTGTTTATTACAGCACTTATTAATTCACCCTATTCCTTTTCTGGTCTGCATCATAAATCCAGAAAATTGGACACTTATGTGCATCTTTGACTCTGCAGAGATCTAGTTCAATTGTTTTTCTGCAGTAAATGATATAAAATTATAAAAATCAGTTTAGATTATCTTAGATTCAAAGATTGAAATAAACTTTTCATGACAGATCTAATTATCAAATTATTGTTTTCCTGAAATGATTGCTTTAGCTTAAACTTCCCTTAGGATATTGTCCTTATCAAGTGTGATTCAACAGACAAATTAGTATTTCCATGTATATTTAAGCAGGTATATAATATGTAGCTTATGCCAACCACCTTTATCCAAATATAATAAATGACTTTCAGTTTTCTATTTATTTCATATGATTTCAGAATATACCACTGTTTTCTGTATACAGTGAACATGAAAATTTACATTATTGCTGCAGCAACTTTATGCATTCTCCAGTTGGGAAGATCCCCTGGAGAAGGAAATGGCAACCCACTCCAGTATTCTTGCCTGGAGAATCCCTTGGACAGTGGAGCCTGATGGACTACAGTACATGGGATCACAAAGAGACACAACTGAGGAACTAACACACACACACAGTTTCAAAATCAGTTGTAAATATTGTTAATTATAAAGTCAGGCTTGGTGAATTTTAGCAGTTTGTCTACCTCTGTGTGGTGTGTTGTAATTGAGAGTAAATTTTCTGAAAAATTGATTTTTAATATGTATAATATATGGATTTAACATGCCATGAAAATGATGAAATTGATACCATGAAAATAATTAAATAATGAAACCGATAAAGCAATATATTATCACTTTTTGAGTATCTATTTCCCTGTATTTTTAGTGCTTTTTTATTATATTATTGATGCTCACTCCACCAAATATGAATATTGCAACAAATTTCTCTCCTACCTTTCTCTCAGAGATTGTTTTTCTATGGAGAGGGTGTGTAAATTCCTAATTTTTCAAATTCATCACAAGAGTTTCTGATTTGAAATAAAACTCCAAGAACTTTATCAAAATGATTAAGATTGAAATTTAAGGTTGGAGTTTGTGACTACAGACACATTGGGTGGTTGTTGATTTAGCCTGGAGGACTTATGAACTGGTTGTTGAATTTTAAAACTATTAGACATCTGAGAAATTTAAGAAAGATTTCGCTTAAAATGTTCACAGATTTCTCCACCAATGATTACCTACAATAACCAGTTTCTTATGATGACACTAAAACCTCAAAACAGATGAGATGATTCAGGGATCACTAGGCTAAGATACAGAGAGTTTATCACAACAGTCTGAAGCTATGATTTGATATTCACTTCACTGCTATAAAGGAACATTGTGTATTACAGGACACTAGGTATATAACTGTTTCCCCACCCCACCCCACCCCAGAGTAATATTTCTAAGGCATACTTAGACATTCTTTATTGAATCTGGAACTAATGCAGAAATCTCCATTCTGTGATAACACAGGAGCATTACGGTTTCCAAACAGTAATTCCGGTTTGGTTCTGAGCATTTGTAATTTGTAACTCTATTCTAAGTTTAAGCAATACAGATTATGGTTATTTATACCTGGATTGTGAGGTTGCCACGGAAAAATTCTGGGTAAGACCAGTACATCTAGGGGTCCAGCTGAAGTCTAGGGGACAAAAGGTTGACCACTCTAAGAGCCTTCCTGGTGCTGTTATTCAAGGATGTGTCTGATGTTAGGGGGAAATAATATTTGCGTGGAACTCTATACTTGTTTCCAAAGGTTGTCCCACAGGGCTTGTTTTGTTTTGAAATCCCCTAGATTTTTAAAATATTACTTGGATGAGGGCTTAAACAGCCTTAAAAAATAAATGTTATATTTGTTATAAAAAGGCAGTGTTTTGAATAGAGGCAATAGCAGTTTTAGAGGGAATTCAGCTTTAACTAGTGTAGTGGACTAGGCATCCTTTAGGCAATATCTAGGACTTTGAACTACAGCTCCTAACCTGGGGGTAGGAGAAAGAACTTGAATTACTATAAATGAATAGCATGGGACTAAGGAGCTCATGGGAATGGAAAGTCTTTTGATAAAACAGTAGTTACTACACTGGCAATTACAGATGACAGGGGATGGCACAGTATTGGTTTAAATGTCCCATTGTCCTGAGAATTGTTTACCACCACTAGAAGAAATTTAAACATGGATGAGTGACAGAATAGGGATGTATTTTATGGGGACTGGCCAAAGAAGCCTAGACTTTTTAATTTAAAAGTCAACTTCTTTCTAGCTAGTAACTTTGAGAAAGTTTTGTAAATATTATTAGAAGGTTTTGTAAATATTTTGTAATTAGTAATCTCAACATGACAATAATAGCAACATTGCAATCTAGCAGGAATAGAACAAGTAAATATCTTGAATTATAAACCAAGAAAATTTCATATTTTTGACCTTCTTATATTTGTTATTTTACTGTTTACCACAAAAATATTTATAGTCCTATTGTTTTTCATTCAGAGCATTTTGCTCAGTATATCTTATAATTTTAGAAAATAAAATTGACTTTAGGCAATCAGATAATGAAGACGATATTACATTACCTAATTCTTTGCAGCCAAAGATGGAGAAGCTCTATACAGTCAGCAAAAACAAGACTTGGAGCTGACTGTGGCTCAAATCATGAATTCCTTATTGCCAAATTCAGACTTAAATCGAAGAAAGTGGAGAAAATAACTGACCATTCATGTATAACATAAATCGAATCCCTTGTAATACAGTGGAAGTAAGAAATAGATTAAAGAGACTAGATACAATAGACAGAGTGCCTGATGAACTATGGAAGGAGGTTCAGGACATTGCACAGGAGGCAGGAATCAAGACCATCCCCAAGAAAAAGAAATGCAAAATAGCAAAATGGTTGCCTAAGGAGGCCTTACAAATAGCTGTGAAAAGAAGGGAAGTGAAAAACAAGGAGGAAAAAGAAAGATATATCCATTTGACTGCAGAGTTCCAAAGATCAGCAAGGAGAGATAAGAAAGTGTTCCATAGCTATCAATGCAAAAAAATAGAGGAAAACAATAGAATGGGAAAGACTAGAGGTTTCTTCAAGAAAATTAGACATACCAAGGGAATATTTCATGCAAAGATTGGCTCAGTAAAGGACAGAAATGCTAGGAACCTAACAGAAGCAGAAGATATTAAGAAGTGGCAAGAATACACAGAAGAACTGTACAAAAAAGATCTTCATGACTCAGATAATCACGATGGTGTGATCACTCACCTAGAGCCAGACATCCTGGAATGTGAAGTAAAATGGGTCTTAGGAAGCATCACTACAAACAAAGCTAGTGAAAGTGATGGAATTCCAATTGAGCTATTTCAAATCCTGAAAGATGATGCTGTGAAAGGGCTGCACTCAATATGCCAGCAGATTGGGAAAACTCAGCAGTGGCCACAGGACTGGAAAAAGTCAGTTTTCATCTGAATCCCAAAGAAAGGCAATGTCAAAGAATGCTCAAAGTACTGCACAATTGCACTCATCTCACACGCTAGTAAAGTCATGCTTAAAATTCTCCAAGGCAGGCTTCAGCAATATGTGAACCATGAACTTCTAGATGTTCAAGCTGATTTTACAAAAGGCAGAGGAACCAGAGATCAAATTGCCAAAATCCAATGAATCATCAAAAAAGCAAAACAGCTCCAGGAAAACATCCATTTCTGCTTTATTGACTATGCCAAAGCCTTTAACTGTATGGATCACAATAAACTTTGGAAAAGTATGAAAGAGATGAGAATATCAGACCACTTAACTTGCCTCTTGAGAAATCTGTATGCAGGTCAGGAAGCAACAGTTAGAGCTGAACATGGAACAACAGACTGGTTCCAAATAGGAAAAGGAGTACATTAAGGCTGTATATTGTCACCTTGCTTATTTAACTTATATGTGGAATACATCATGAGAAACGCTGAGCTGGAAGAAGCACAAGCTGGAATCAGCATTGTCGGGAGAAATATCAATAAGTTTAGATATGCAGATGACACCACCTTTATGGCAGAAAGTGAAGAGGAACTAAACAGCCTCTTTATGAAAGTGAAAGAGGAGAGTGAAAAAGTTGGCTTAAAGCTCAACATTCAGAAAACTAAGATCACGGCATCTGGTCCCATCACTTCATGGCAAATAGATGGGGAAACAGTGGCTGATTTTATTTTTCTGGGCTCCCAAATCACTGCAGATGGTGATTGCAGCCATGAAATTAAGAGACGCTTACTCCTTGAAAGGTAAGTTATGACCAATCTAGATAGCATATTGAAAAGCAGAGACATTACTTTGCCAACAGAGGTCCGTCTAGTCAAGGCTATGGTTTTTCCGGTGGTCATGTACGGATGTGAGAGTTGGACTATAAAGAAAGCTGAGCACCGAAGTATTGATGCTTTTGTGGTGTTGGAAAAGACTCTTGAGAGTCCCTTGGACTGCAAGGAGAACCAACCAGTCCATTCTAAAGGAGATCAGTCCTGGGTGTTCACTGAAGGGACTGATGTTGAAGCTGAAACTCCAGTACTTTGGCCACTTGATGCTAAGAGCTGACTCATTGGAAAAGACCCTGATGCTGGAAAAGATTGAGGGCAGGAGAAGGGGACGAAAAACAATGAGATGGTTGGATGGCATCACCGACTAAATGGACATGGTTTAGGAGGACTCTAGGTGTTGGTGATATACAAGGAGGCCTTGTGTACTGATTCATGGAGTTGCAAAGAGTTGGATATGACTGAGTGACTGAACTGAACTGAACTGAACTTAAATTTGTTAATATTATTGCTTGTTTTTATAAGAAGATCTTTGAATTATAGGTTTTATCTACTTTAAATCATGGATATTTCTTTGAGTTTTAAATTTTTCTATGAAGATTAATTCTATGCCAAATTATTGTAGAATTATTGATTCTGATATTACAAATCCATGCTGCCTATATCTCTTTAAGTTTGTATCTTTCCTAAACAAACTTTATTTTTGAAACATCTACTTATTCCAATATCAGGACAGAATACTTTTATTTGTCAAATAACTAGTTGGTGATGGACAGGGAAGCCTGGCATGCTGTGATTCATGGGGTTGCAAAGAATTGGACACGACTGAACGACTGAACTGAACTGATAATTATCTTCCATGACGAAAACAGCAATATACAGAAGTTCTTAAAAGTTAGGAAAATATTTTTTCTCTCTTGTATAGCAAGTCAGGGAACTCAGGTAGAAGCTTTCTTCAGAGTGGATCAGATTTTGATCTGCAGTTTGTTGCTGCATTTTTAAAAAATTGAAATACAATTGACTGAAAATACTATGTGAGTTTCAGGTATATAGCAAAGGGATTGATATGTATGTATATATATCAGATTATTTTATACTATGATTTATTACAAGATATTGATTAGGTCCCTGTGTTACAGAATAAGCCTCTTTGTCTATTTTACGTATAGTAGTTGGTAGCTGTTCATCCCTTACCCCTAATTTATCTCTACCTCCTCCCTTTCCACTTTGGTAATCACAGTTTGTTTTCTTTGTCTGTGAGTGTGTTTCTGTTTTATATATAGACTCCATTCTATTACTTTTTAGATTCCACAAATAAATGATATAATATTTGTCTTTCTCTGGTATATCCTTATTGCTGCAAATGGCAATATTTCATTTTTTTAATAAGTGGGTAATATTCCATTCCACATATATATATGTATATGTATACACATATACATATATATAGTACATTTTCTTGATTTATTCATCTACTATTGGGCACCTGGGTTGTTTCCATATCTTGAATATTGTAAACAGCACTGCAATGAACATTGGAGTATATATCTCTTTTCAAATTAGAGTTTTTACCTTTTCTGGATATATGCCCAGGGGTAGAATTGCTGGCTCATATGGTAGCTTTATTTTCAGTTTTTTAAGGAACTTCCACACTGTTCTCCATAATGGCTGCATAAATTTATTTCCCTACCAACAGTGTAGGAGGTTTCTCTTTTTCCTACACTCTCTCCCTAATTTATGATTTGTACAGTTTTTGATAATAGCCATTCTGACTGGTGGGAGGCAATACTTCATGGATTTGATTTGCATTTCTCTAATACTTAGTGATGATGAGCATCTTTTCACATGCCTGTTGACCATCTGTATGTCTTCTTCAAAGAAATGTCTATTTAGGTCTTATAACGATCTTTTATTTATTTTTATATTGAATTGTATGGAATATTTGTGTATTTTGGATATTAACCTCTTGTTGGTTGCATCATTTATAAGTTTTTCCCCCATTGCATAAGTTGATAGTTTATTTTGCTGATGGTTTCCTTTGCTGTGCAAAAGCTTTTAAGTTTAATTAGGTTCTCTTTTCTCTTTCCTTTCATTTGCCTTGGGAAACCAGTCTGAGAATACATCCAAGAATGCTTTGCCTGTGTTCTCTTCTAGGAATTTTCCGATGTCACCACTTACATTTAGGAATTTATACATAAATTTATTTTTGTGTACAGTGTGAAGAAGTGTTTCAGTTTTATTGATTTAGATATAGCTGTCCAGATTTCCTCCAACATCACTTGCTGAAGAGCCTCTCTTTTCTCTATCGTATATTCTTGCTTCTTTTGTCACAGATTAATTGACCATAGGTATGTGGCTTTATTTCTGGACTTTATTTTGTTCCATTGATTTATATATCAGTTTTTGTGCCAAAGCCATTTTGTTTTGATGACTGTCATTTTGTGGTATTGTCTCAAGTCTAAGAGGATTATGCCTCCAACTTTGCTTTTTTCTTCCATATTGCTTTGGCCATTATGGGCCAAATTTTATATATAAAATACATATGCATATGTAAATTTATATACATATATAAATTTTAGAATTATTCTAGTTCTGTAAAAAGTGTCATGAATATTTTGATCGATATTACATAAAATCTGTATATTGTATTAAAAATTAAGCTACATATTTCTAATTTCCTTGATTACCAATTGGTCAACAAAAATTATAATGTACTTTAGAAAATATTTTGAACTGAGTAATAGTAATAATTAATAAGATATGTGAAAAGTTGCAAGATATAGTCAATACATAGTTGCAATTAAATTTGCTGTAAGTAACCTTATAGAAAAAATGAAGAAACTTGAATTATCCTATCAACATAGAAAATAGACAAAAGTAAAAAGATAGTCAAAATTCTCCTCACAAAGAAAACTCTAGACCCATATTGATTTTACTTTCAAGTTCTAGATAACATTCAAAGAAAGTAACTGCAAAGTTAAATTCTTCAGAGATTAGGAACATGCTGAAAATTACTGTACAAGGCTCACATAACTGTCTTTCCAAAATCCAAAAAGAACTTTAAAATAAATGAAAAATTACTGATTGATAATTATAAAATTAGAATCTATAAATTTATATCTATTTTTGTCTAGAACTTTATATATATATATATATATGTGTGTGTGTGTGTGTGTGTGTGTATATATGGTTGTATGTATATATATATATATCGATGGATCTATTATGTCATACTGAATATAAATATCAATGAATTTTATCAAGTTTGGTCAAAATCTATTATAGTAGTGACTTAAAGAAATTTGTATGATTATGTAAGTATATAGAAAAAAACAATAAAATTCAATGAATATTTTTATATAAAGTATTCAAAGAAGAATTTGACAAATTGATTAAAAGTATTTACAAAACACCTTAAGAAAATGTCATCCATTCTGGGGAAATCACTGAAAAATTTCCCTGAGATGGAAAATTTTAACAATGCCAATTTAACACTTCTATCAATCATTATTTTGGAAGACTTTGCCCAAGTAAATCAAGAGAAGGAAATGAAAACATAAGGACTAGGAAGGGAGAAAACAGTTATGTTTCCAAATGATTTAAAAATATAGGTAGAATCCCCCAAATTTTTACAGGCAAACTATAGGATTAATATTTAATTTTACCAGTGTAACTGAATGGATCTTTCCCTATTTGTTCTTCTAGTTAGTAGTATCAGATTTTAGCCATTAAGAATCCAAACTGGTCCCTGAGTCTGTTTATCTCTTAGTCCCTTCAAAAAATCTACTACTCACACATCTTGGGCCAAGCTCTGACTAAAAAAATGGGGGAAAAGAACAGCTCTAATGTTTAGTCTGTCTGTATGACACATTTTAATCCAGCTGCAACCCATTTTTCAATCCTAAGTGGAAGTCCAAGAAGAAACCAAATATAGTGGTTCTGGCATTTTCTGGAGTTGGTATAAGTTGGGGTTATTATTGTGCAGAAAAAGGTACAATCCCACTAAGGAAGGGTAGCTCTTCGTTATACCTCCTCATTAATTTTAGGGAATTTTTTTCTATTGGAGTATAATTGCTTTACAATGTTTGTTAGTTTCTTCTGTGCAATGAAGCAAATCAGCCATATGTATACTATATCTTCTCCCTCTTGGATCTCCCCCCTCCTCCCAAACCCACCTCTCTCAATTTAGTTCCGTTCAGTTGCTCAGTCGTGTCCAACTCTTTGCAACCCCATGAACCGCAGCACACTGGGCCTCCCTGTCCATCACCAACTCACGGAGTCCACCCAAACCCATGTCCATTGAGTCGGAGATACTATTAAACCATCTCATCCTCTATCGTTTCCTTCTCCTCCTGCCCTCAATCTTTCCCAGGAGCAGGATATTTTCCAGTGAGTCAGTTCTTTGCATTAGGTGGCCAAAGTGTTGGAGTTTCAGCTTCAACATCAGCCCTTCCAATGATGGACTGGTTGGATCTCCTTGCAGTCCAAGGGACTCTCAAGAGTCTTCTTCAACACCACAGTTCAAAAGCATCAATACTTTGGCACTCAGCTTTCTTTATAGTCCAACTCTAACATCCATACCTGACCACTGGAAAAACCATAGCCTTGACTAGACAGACCTTTGTTGACAAAGTAATGTCTCTGCTTTTCAATATGCTGTCTAAGTTGGCCATAACTTTCCTTCCAAGGAGTAAGTGTCTTTTAATTTCATGGCTGCAATCACCATCTGCAGTGATCTTGGAGTAGGTCATACACAGCACTGAGCTGAGCTCCCTGCACTATAAAGCAGCTTCCCTCTAGCTATCTATTTTACCCATGGTAGTGAGTGTATGTCAGTCCTGATCTCCCAGTTTGTCCCACCTTCCCTTTCCCCACTATGTCCACATATCTATTGTTTTTGTCTGCATGTCTATTTCTCCTCCTTGTTAATTTTAGTTATTTCATGTATTACTGCAAAAAATATTTCCTAAGCACCCATCATAGACTCCAGGCTGTTAATGCAGGAGACACAGTGGTGCACAGACAGACATGGTTCCTGCTCCCTTGTGGGTAAGACATGACCAATGGCCAAAGATGGGAGGGATATTTTGAACTTTGATAGTAATGGTGGTTAACCCATTCAGTATGTTTAAATTCATAACATGAGGATGGTAAGGAACTAATTCATTATCTAGACAATTAGATAAATTAAAGGAAAGGGTAGCATATGTAGCTCACTTTTCCCATATAGACTTTACCACTAGGTAACCAAATTGTAGATATAGATAAACATCTTCTTATAAAATTATTCTGGCTAATAAAGAAAATAACATTTTACTGTTTTACAGATTGGTAAATAGATATATGTAGGTACTGAGCATCATCATCGAGCTGCTTGCATTTAAAAGGAGAGAAAAACAGTTTGTATATCCTACGGTCACACCACCTCTAGTGTCTGCTTGAATATGTGCATCAGGCTGCCAATGTGAAATTAATTCAGAGGACACATGGACATGCTG
This sequence comes from Antilocapra americana, assembly GCA_007570785.1. Classification (NCBI taxonomy): domain Eukaryota; kingdom Metazoa; phylum Chordata; class Mammalia; order Artiodactyla; family Antilocapridae; genus Antilocapra; species Antilocapra americana. Next base: position 3,080,607 of record ML662497.1, read on the forward strand.
AGCTGCATGATGAATATCCAAACCACAAAGTCTAGGTAATGGGCAGCTCTATGCATGACAAGTTTCAGGTCATAAACAGATGGACTCTATGAAAGACAAAGTAATTAAAGAGAATCTGAAGTTTAATAACATAATTGAAATATAACAAGTTAGAACAATGGAAGACTATGTTATTAGTGCCCAATGATATATATTTGAGCAATACAAGTGTGTGGAAATTCATGGAAGCAATATTATAAAAGCTGATGGTTGTTACTTTTGGTGAGTGACAAGGGTCTTTGATTAAGATGGGGATACAGAGAACTTCCAAGGTGGCCAGTGAAGTTCTGCTGACCACTCCAGGGCAGGACCTGGCTGGGCATATAAGGCTGTTTATTTTATAATAATTTATTAAATTATACATAGGTTTGAGTCATATTCTGTATTTGTGCTTTGCTAAGCTAAAACCAAATGAAACCAAAAGATACAAAATCTAAAGCTTCAAGTATAGCAGAAGTTGCCACATTTATGACAGATTTTGATATATAAATTGCAGCTTTTGTCTACTTCTCAGTGTTTCTATTGGTGCACAAGCACTTTAAGATTTAAAATTGAAAAAAAAAAAAGAAAGAAAAAGCCCTATTCTTTGTTCCTAAAGACAGAACCAATCGAAAGATGAACAAATGGGGAAGATAGGCAGATGACAATCACATATTATCCATATTCCTGATAATCTGATAGGGGAAACTGTCTCTAGATTGGTAACCAGGTGAATTTATGAATACTCTATTCATCCCTGAATACTGTGGAGGTATAATGTTTTTTATGATTTATGAAATGAAAGAACTGTGAACATAAACATTTGCATGACAGGCTTGCCTTGCAAAGATAAGATGGAAGGATTGATTCAATGCATTTTTTTTCCAAAGCTGATCATTCAGGGAGGTGTGTGCAGAGGTTCAGAAAAGATAATTACTTTTGCAGCCATTCTCCATGATAAAATCAGACCCAGAAGAAGGGATGTTCCATGAAAGAGTACACCATTCTCAAGTTTAAATTGCAGTTTATTTTATCATCCCATTATCCCTTATTTTTGGAATGTTTACATTGTTTCCAGTTTTTCACCAGAATAAATCACATTTTTAACCATATCCCATGTGCCTATGCATTCTTGTGTGTATCTCTAGTAGATACACTGCTTCATAGAGAAAATTCCATTCCTTTTAAAAATTGTGGCAAATTACATCAAACAGAGAGTACTGCTTCTAATTTATAATCTCATAATATGAAGTATTCCATTTCAGATTCAGTCTTGTCTAACAAGAAACCAAATGTAAAATAATTTCAAAAACATGTTATGGAAGATAAAGTGTGCATTTGATAGAGATTCATTTTTTTAAAATAGTATATACTCATAAATAGATTAAACAGTCATCACACACCCTAAAATGCAGAAACAAGATTCAGTTTCTTGGCTATCACAGGGCACTGCATTCATTTAACTGCCTCGTAGGTCAGTTCAGTTCCTAGCATGCTTCAGTTGATGGGCGTCCTGCCACAGCGACTCTGAGCAGTGTTTAGTATCTTTTATGCTCCAACAGCACGCAGCACACCCAAACACACAGGAGCATACCTTTCCATTTTCCTTTGTGATGACGAATTTTGTTGATAAAAATGAGTATCAATAAAGGCGTATTCCTTCTGTATCTGTTTATCCAGTCATCTAATATCCTTGACAGAAAGGTGATCCATAAGAGATAAAGATATGAATAAGTTGTAAAATGACCACAATCGTCAAGATGCAGCTTTCCTACTGAAAATTCTGTGATAATGCCTGACAGCAATGGGTGGACTTTAAGAGTGGCCGGTTTACTTTTATTCATGGTTGTTAATCTTTAAAATCCTTATAATCTGTTCTGAATCAGCCTGGAGACTCTTTAGGCATTCGTTTTTTTCTAGATTGAAGGATCTCAAGAGGACATGGGAAAGTTTGGAGTTTGACTATGATTTTGAGATTACTGTACATTGACTGTGGGTGAGAGGAAGTAAGCTCCAAGGTCTGAGTTAACTTTAAAGTACTACGGTGTCCCTTTAAAGAAGAAATGCTGCAAGGTCCAAATGGATTTCCTTGAGTCACTTAGAACTAGTGTGGGGGTAACGTCAATTTTACCATGAAAGACATGTAGAGTTCAGACTGCACTTCTGACCCTAATTACAAAAGACTTGTATTTTCAAATATGTATTTTAGTCCTCTGTTCCTGAGGTAATCTAACTCATATTGAACATATTTTATTCATGGGTAAGAATGTGAAGTCCATTATAAATTTCCTGGCAAGGTAGTTACTGGAGAATACTGCTCTCTAGCGGCCTCCTGCAACTCACTTTTCAACTTAAAACAATGGTGTTCTGGCCCTGGACAGTTTTGTCTTCGGATCTATTTCTCCCATTTGCCTTATTTGTTTACCTAATGTAAGATTTATGTCAAAGGATCTATTTCCTGCAAGCTGTGTTTCTCTGGCTCTTGTTCGATTTGTTTGTTTTTTAAACTGGAGTCTGCCCTTGGAAGTCTCTAGTGGCAGATTAGAAACCTCCAGCACAGGAGATGACAGAGCATGTCTTTCTCTAACTCTTTGTCTAAGGCTGCATTTCCTGCGGCGGCTAACCAGCATGCTCAAATTTGAGCTTCTGCCATGCTCTTTGGACTCTTGTAATTCTTTACCTGTAGCAAATGGACTTTGCCCACAACACCAGGGAGGCGCAATAACGTGTGTTGTTCTAGAAACCCCTTTGTGAAAATATATAAGCAATATAGTTGATGGGAATTAAAGTGCCTATGTTTGGGAGATTATTTCTATTTGGTTATTCATTCGTTCAATAAAAGAAGTCATTGAGCGCATAGCATGAACCAGACAATGTCTCTGTGTTGAAATTACCACACTGAATAAACCCCAAAACATTTGTCTTTTACATTTTGCTCTGTTTTGGAAGAAGGCAGGGAACTAAGTAACTAACCAACTGACTACATAAATAAATAGTCTATAATATATTAGAAAGTACTTGATTTATGGAGAAAAAAATCAATGAGACAAAGGGTACAAACAATATTATGGGAATTTCCATTTTAAATAGGCTAGGTGGAGGAAGTCTTTGTGAGATGATGATGCTAGAAGATTATTTATGAGAAGTGAGGGGTGAATCTTATCCATGGTTGGTGCTGTGTAGACAAGGGACCTGGAGTGGGAGGGGACTGGGCCTAAGTGACAACAGTGTGCAGCCAGTGTGGCTGCTGGGGACCCTGTAAGCATGGAGTGGTAGAAAGTAAGGTCAGGGTTGTGACTGAGGACTGAGGATGTAGAGCCTTTTAGGCCATTATATGGACTTGAGCTTTTACTCTGAGTGAGTTGAGAAACCATTAGAAGAGTGATATGGTGTATTTTGCATTTTTCAGAAATGTGTGCTATGCTGAAAATAGACAAATATTGTGAGAAGCTTTGCTGAAAATGGGCATGGTGAATAAATTATAACCAGAGAAAACATGAGGTCAAGAAATGTGTTATTCATGCTTTTAGGTTGGGAGTGATACCAACCTGTTTAATGAACACGAGATGGCTATGCTTTAACAAAGAGAACAGATATTGATTATGCTGGAGAGAGAAGGGAAGCATGCTGAATCCACATCTTGAATACGTATGAAAAGGGCAAATGTGGTATCTTTGTCCTTAGATGCACATATAATTTAGTACTAAGGGGTTGATGGAGGAAAGGAATCCATTTCAGATGTTATGAAGGTTAGATGAAGGTGATGAGCAAAGCTTGTAGAATTTCTAATCTATTTTTCTCAGTAAAATAACAAGTCTAAGTTGAAGTGAGACTGAAATGGTATTGAAGATTTTAAGAGATAAGAGGAGGAACAGAATAGCCACTTGGGAAATAGAAGACTAAACAGACCAGTTAAATATGTAGTATGCTGACTAGGAAGCCAAAGACATAGTGAGAAAAACAGTCAGAAATTTTAAGTATCAATCTTTATGGCTATATATTTTCCTCCAGGTTAACTTAAACCACACCAGTTTTTAACCAGGGTTAGGATTTTGCTAAGCAGGTATGATAGAGCAAGAATGCAGTAAGACACGCATGGTCATATTCAGCATAATTAGTTGAATATTGACAGTTGATTTAGGCCTAGGTGGTGAGAGAAGTCTCAATATAGGGACAGATGAGGAACAGAAGAAAGTTCATAGATTTCTCATTTCCAATGGGGTCAAAAGACTGTTGCAGTCAAAACTAGAATGTAGAATGAGTTGGAAGATGGATGGTAAAGGTGGAGAATGGACACTTGACACTGAAACAATGATTGTAATATGGACAAAGTTTAGAGTATATTCATGTCCATGAATATGTAACTGAAGTAGAGTGAAAGTCAACATCATTGTTGTAGAGGTGTTCAAGGAAGAAGCCAGAAAGTGAGAAAGCTTGTCTTTTGAGGTATTGAAATCATTAAGAATTAAATGAGAAGCAGTCTTATGGCGAGGGACATAATCTAGGGTTTCTCTGAGAAATCAGAAAGATTCTAGAAGGTGGGTGGTGATTGTCATGTAAATAGCATAGTCTAAATATAAGCCAATAATGATAGGCATTATTAGGGAAAAGAAGAGGAAAATATTCTAGAAGTGGCAATGAAAAGCAATGGGGAAGCATACCCTAGTTGCAAATACAGATGCAGAAATGTGTAAGATGGAGACAGAGTTCCTACTGCACCTATCATACCTATAACTCTTACTTTTTCTGTCTCCTCCAGGCAAAAATAAGACACTGCATCTCACATTGGTTTTGTTTTGCTTATTTTCATCTCTTCTATACTATTAAATGAATAAAGGCAGAGATCAAGGCAGGAACTCTAGAGACAATGGAACTAAAATACAACACTAATTCAAGAAATAGTTCCTGATTTAAAAAGAAAGAATTCTGACTGAAAAATTTAAAGACATAAAGTCATTTAAACATAATCAAGAGACCTTCACTAAGTTATATTTCTTTGGAATTTTCAAGCAACCACAAGAAAGTAAACTCCAATAATTCAAGAAGCAAAAATTCAATTTACAAGAAAAAGAACAAGTTGAGTCATCTTAGAAGAGCTAGAATAAATGGAACATTAGAGCTTCAGAACTCTGAAGGAAAATAGACTATCCAAGAACCCCAAATTCAGTAAACTTGTACCTTTGAAGTTAATAGAAATTCTCACATATTCAAGGTCTTAGATATTAGACTGGCCAAAGGTTCATTTTGTAAGATGTTATGGAACAACCCAAGTGGATTAGTTAGCCAACTCAATAGTATAATGATGCCCTCATATATGTCACCATTAGAAAACAATTGAAAATAAATAAAAAAATTATAAAAAGGAAAATGCATAAGGAAATTCTGATGCAAATTGCATATTAAAAGAGTTTATTTCAGTAAATATCATGTATGTTCAAATTTAAGGTTAGTTATTTCCCAAGTAAATTATCTAAACTTTAGTAAATTAAACACACACTTCCCAAATAAATGATCTAAACTAGTAAATTAACCTTCCAAGTAGACATTTAACAGTATTCTATACATTGGGATCTTTTCCTGAGGAAAATGTAGGTTTTTATTTTTTGGGTACTGTTATATTCAAGAAAACTTTCCTGGTGGTTCAGACAGTAAAGAATCTGCCTGCAATGCAGGAGATGCAAGAGAGGAGGGTTTGATCCCTGAGTCAGGAAGGTCCCCTGGAGAAGGAAATGCAACCCACTCCAATATTCTTGCCTGAACAGTGGAGCCTGGCAGGCTATAGTCCATGGGGTTGCAGAGTCAGACATGACTGAGTGACTAATACTATATTCAAGAAAATATGTTATAATTTTTCTAGTTATATCCAAGTGGTTAGTTAACGCTTTCCTTTAAAAAAAAATTGTCGACAGTTTCAATTGCCATACATTTAAGTATGAATAGTATCAGTTCAGTTCAGTTCAGTTGCTCAGTTGTGTCTGACTGTGACCCCATGAATTGCCGTATGCCAGGCTTCCCTGTCCATCACCAACTCCTGGAGAGCAGCCATGAAGAGATAGCCCACTTCCAAGGTAAGAGAAACCTAAGCAAGAGGGTAGGTGTTGTGAAAGGGCATCAGAGGGCAGACATACTGAAACCATAATCACAGAAAACTAGCCAGTCTGATCACTTGGACCATGGCCTTGTCTAACTCAATGAAACTAAGCCATGTCATGTGGGGCCCCCCAAGATGGATGGGTCATGATGGAGAGGTCTGACAGAATGTGGTCCACTGGAGCAGGGAATGGCAAACCACTTCAGTATTCTTGCCATGAGAACCCCATCAACAGTATGAAAAGACAAAAAGATAGGACACTGAAAGATGAACTCCCCATGTCAATAGGTGCCCAATATGCTACTGGAGATCAGTGGAGAAATAACTCCAGAAAGAATAAAGAGATGGAGCCAAAGCAAAAACAATACCCAGCTGTGGATGTCACTGGTGATAGAAGTCAGGTCCGATGCTGTAAAGAGCAATATTGCATAGGAACCTGGAATGTGAGGTCCATGAATCAATGCAGATTGGAAGTAGTCAAACAGGAGATGGCAAGGGTAACGTCGACATTCTAGGAATCAGTGAACTAAGATAGCCTGGAATGCATGAATTTAGCTTAGATGACCATTATATCTACTACTGTGGGCAGGAATCCCTTAGAAGAAAAGAAGTAGCCATCATGGTCAACAAAAGAGTCTGAACTTCAGTACTTGGATGCAATCTCATAAATTACAGAATGATCTCTATTCGTTTCCAAGGCAAACCATTCAATATCATGGTAATCCAAGCCTATGCCCCAACCAGTAATGCTGAAGAAGTAGAAATTGAATGGTTCTATGAAGACCTACAAGATCTTTTAGAACTAACACCCCAAAAAAGATGAATAGTATAGATTATACTTAGTTTATATTTTTGCAACCCCATGGACTGTAGCCCAACCAGGCTCCTCTGTCCATGGGATTATCCAGGCAATAAGACTGGAGCAAGTCACCATTTTCTCTTCCAGGGGATCTTCCCCACCCAGGGATTGAACCAGTGTCTCTTGCATCTCCTTCATTGACAGGAGGATTCTTTACCACTGCACCACCTGAGAAGTCCTTATTAATTATGATAATAGAATAAGTATTTATAAAATAATAGTCTTGTGACCACTTGTAGGACTAAAGTAGAAAGAGTAACTTGATTCTATTCTGAAAAGAAATGTAGCTAGATTTTATTGAAGTTGTGTTCAAGGAACAAAAGTGCAAACAAGCAAACAGTATTAATCTTTAAACAACATGACAGAGACAAATATCAAACAATAGCTATGAGTATGTATAAATTAAATATGACAGTATAAGAAATATAGGAAACGTAGGTACTTGAAAATGTTAATTGATTTAGTTAAATAAATATTTAAATATGTGTATACACAATGGATTAAGAGAAAGATATGTAAAACATTAGATATATATATCATAAAAAGGAATAATGTATATATTTTTTAAGATGTATGCATGTGCTTAGTTGCTCAGTCATGTCTGACTCTTTGTGAACCCATAGACTTATCCCCCACCAGGCTACAAGAATACTGGAGAGGGTAGCCATTCTCTTCTCCAGAGGATCTTTTCAACCCAGGGAGAGAACTAGGGTCTCCTGCACTGCAGGCAGATTCCTTATCATCTGAGCCTCCAGGGAATGATTAACTCAAAAACGTGTTGAAAATATGAACAGGCTGCTAAAATATAGTTATGTATTCATCCAAATTAGTAATTAGAGATGTAACCTAAAATACTAGGTTCCTATTATATTGGAGAAATTTCAAGTGGGTAAAAATGTACAGTACTTTAGAAGATGTTATAGTGGGCATCATAATGCTGACTGGATTGTGAACTGCAAAATGCTGTTCTGGAAGAGGGCAAGCAATTTGATGATATTGGTTAAGAAAACTTCATATGTATTTTCATTAATCAAGTCCACTTTTTAAAAAATAAAGCTGATAAAAATGCAAGCATCATAATATAAGAATATATGTACAAAAATACATAATAGTATTCAAATATATATTAGTTTTTAAGGGACTGAATTATGTCCCTGTCATATATCTTATGGTACTAAAAATATGGGGTGGACTATGTTTATTAGTATGAATGAACAACACTGATAAAGTAAAAAGTAAAAAAATATTCTAGAGCAAAGTATATATTTCACCTTGCTAAAAAAAAGAAAACAAACAAAACTACATGAATATACATTTAATTGTATTGTGTGAGCCCATTGGTTCAGAGGCTCAAAATAATTCTAATTTTGATCAGTTTAAACAAAAGAGCTTTATGAAAAGAGAATATTCTTGTTCTTAATTCTATTCAGTGTTTTTGAAGTTATATGGCATATGCCTACTTTATAATTAATTTTTATTTTTTTAAATTTTTTATTTATTTATTTTTATTTTTTATTTTTTTATTGTTTTTGCCATACATTGTCATGATATCACCATGGGTTTACATATGCTTCCCCTCCGGAACCCCCCTCCCTCCTCCCTCCCCACCGGGAAATCTCGCTGCACCAGTCCCGAGCATCAATCCTGGGCTGGCGATTGATTAGACACATGACAATTAACATGCTTCAATGCCCTTCTCCCATATCATCCCACCCTTACCCTCATCCACAAAGTCCACGAGTCTATTCTATACATCTGCGTTCCTTTTGCTGTCTCGCATGTTGGGTTCTCGTTACCGTCTTTCTAAATTCCATATA